>JAACYV020252858.1:0-17895 GCA_009936425.2 Chrysaora fuscescens | reverse complement strand
ATGGGAACACAAATACAACAATTGATATGATTAAATAGAGTTCCCAAGTAGCATTCCTCTGAGCAATATGGTGATTTCTAAGTAAGAAAGTAAGAAAGTAAGAAATTAAATAAAAGCGAAGCAGCAAAACATATCTTGCCGTGTTTTATCAAACAGATCATAATTCATCAATAAATAGTATAACCAGATACCTTTCTCACTAATGGACTTCCATCTTGACCAATAGTAGATGCTAACGTTGTGGCAATTCCATGATCAATCATATTTGCATGATCAGAACGATCACCAGTGTTTGCAATTAAAGTTCCCAAAGCAAAAACAGACGAAGCACGAACCTATCAATCGAATAAAATAGCAAACATGTAAAGAAAATTGCAACCACGTGTGGATTTACGGAAAATTCAAAGAAGAAAAAGAAAGATTTCAGTTTTAGGTCGGAGACTACAACGCAGCTCAAAAATGAATATATTTTTGAAAATCTTAAGTAAAACTTACTTCAGGAAGGGGGTCTGCAAGTAATTTTGTAAGTTTTTCAGGGGCACTGTCTCTCACCCCACACCATCTAGCTGCATCATAGTTTTTCCAGATCAAACCCAGACAAATAGCAAGCCATTGGCGAAGTAATGGGTGTGGATCATTTAGTTGCTCCAAACAAATAGCAATCATATTTCCTTTACAACAGTTCTCCTATAATCACATATATAAAACTTATTATACAGAAGCATCATCAGCAACGTCAGGTGTTTGCTGTCGCAAACTACTCAATATTACAACAAAGAACAGAAAAGAGGTCTTTCAGCATACTAAAATTTAAGTTCATATTTCTTAACATGAGGGATTTATACCTGTCCAAGAAGATAACCGTGTATTATTCTAGCAAGCACGAATGCAGCCATAGTTCGATGCTCTGCCTAAAGACAACAAAAAGAGCCTGTAAAAATCAAAGAATCCAGCAACCGCAAGAGAATGCTACAGATGAATTCAAACAAGAAAGGCAGAAAAAGAGGAAGAGTAAACATTATTGTAAATATCACGTCACTGGCATATATGGATCAGCTAAAACTGATAAAAAGTATTTGTGTCCACCATCTTTCACCAAGTCAGCTTGACATGTCTAAAGAAAGATAACAAAGACGTTAATTTAATGACTAAAAATTATCAGTGATAGTATCAAAGTAGAATCAAAATCCACAAAATATTTAGACATAGCTATGGAAAAAAGGAGTGTAATTTATTAAATATATCTACAATATATTGGATATCATTTTCAGCTCATTATATTTTCCTTGGAGTCAACAGGCTATTCATCATATGTTTTGAAGTCATAAAGAGCACTTACGCTATCAACTGCTAAAATTTTTGCCCATATAAAAACCATCAGTGGACGAATCTCCCGGCCAGAGCTTTGTAACAGCTTGAGTACATAGGGGAAAATTCCAACAGAAAGAGCCTAATAAGACAGAGAATAGAGTTAACATGATTTTTTAAAAGATAAATTTATAAAAAATACACTAATTATAGTCATATCAAATATCCCTCAAATGACTTGAAGCAGCTATAATTAAAAATTCAACACAATATTTTGATGTTTCACAATGCAGAAATTAGGAAAGGACACTCAAAACAAAAGGCTGTTGTATATTTATTATCTAATATGAAATGATATGAGGGTTATCTTAACAGATGAAAAATATTGAACCAATTTCAAAATGACACAAATATGAAATAAAACTCACCAGACTAACTGCCCATGGGCCAAGATCAAGGAATCTGCCAAGCAAATCCAACGCTCGTAACCGATGAACAGGACTTAGCAGAACCTTAAACACAAAAATGGCAAATAAAAAATGTGTTAGAACCTGAAATCAACTCTTTCAATGAATTTGAATGAAAGGAAATACCTGTAACACAATTGGCAGCTGCTCAGGTGGGTTTCTTTCTTCGCTTCCCATAGCAAGCCATACTTGAAAAGCGGTAAGTTGCTCAGAAAAAAATGAGCTGTTCTATAAGGGAAACAAAATGCAAATCTCACAATAAATTTATATATATATAATCAATCGTTAGATGAAAAACAGTAAGACAACTTTTCACATCTTGACAAGCCTGTTTCGTGATAGAATCACTCTTTAGGAGATGTAGATATTAATTAATGATTCTATCACGAATGGTGATTCTATATATGTAAACAAAAAATGGAGTGAAAGAAAAATACAGTTATGAAATGTGAATTATACCATAGCAGCAATTTGTAATTAAAATCAACTATCAAATAAACGAAGGAACTACTTGATATTTTGTATCATCTTTTATTATATCAGGTAGCTGTGATAGACATTGGTCAACTGCTAGATCCCAAGCTTGCCTGTAAGAATCAATGATATGTTTAAAGCGACAGAAAACAAACAATTCAGACTGTTAAGATAGAAGAATAATAACAAAGCAAACTGCTTGTTACTTACCACATGTGATGATGATAAGTCGGCGGTAGCTTAGGACTGGATAAAGGGGTACATTTGTATGATCTCATCACCCGTTCTGCTAACAAAAAGTTCCTGAACAAACTAGCCACTAAGAGATCTTGTCGAAACAGCTTTTGAAATATATCTGGAGGAGATAACATTAACAATTCATTGAGATTCAGAAAGGAAAAAACTGATGGGATAAACCAGTTAAAACAAAATATTTTATTTCTTATCTTCATTAAGAATGTCATAATAAAAGAAACAGAAATGTATGCAACAAAAACAGAAAAAATACCTCTACTCAGGGTATTCCAAGCAATGGTATCTGTCACAGCAGTAAATATCCAATTTAATTCACCAAGGGGGGTACGTCGATCATTTAGCTGGCCTGGAATTCTAATAAATAAAAAAAATCCTGCTTTGCTCATATTTCCAAAACAAGGCTTACACCTTTAAGAAGAAGCTCATATGCTTAAATTCCATTAAAAATAAGAGAATACAAACTTTTCAATCAGTTCAGGTGTCATTCCAGGGACAAGATGACTGCTCTTTTGACTAACGAACCTAACAAAAGAAAACTTATAAAACACAAAATAATTTGACTATGTGAGGTAATTGAATCAATGCAGATGATGACAAAATAAGAATGATAACATAAAATAATGCCTGATACCATTTTAGGCCAACTTTGATGGGTGTAGTCAAGCAGGCAGTGAATAAGTCTGCAGGTAATTCTGGAATCATCGGCAGCAGTTCATTTGATTGACAGGCAGCTAACTGAATACAATTTCGAACAGGAGGAGGCACAGGCATTGGAGTTCCCTGAGCAAGGCATTGCTGCAAGTAAGGAATTCATGTTTTTTGTATGTATCTATTCTATTGTTATGTTTTTGACAAACTTTGTACATTTAACGTGAAACTGATCAAACAATAAACAAAAAAGCAGTTCAGAGCAATAACGATGCAAAGCCTCAAATAAAAGATATGAGTGAAATGCACAGAATGCAACAGATGAATAGTTCACAGTTGAAAGCTATACCACATGATATGAAAGCTCATATAACATATATGTGAGTTACAAACAAACATGTGATATAAATGCAGTTTCAAAATACTGTTTCAGCAAAATACAAGCAAAAAGTAGAACCTGAGCTGAAATGAGTGCCTGAAAAATCTCTCCTGAAACAGTATATTGAAATTGAGATACAAACAAAAGTATCATATACTCTACCAAGATTAAAGATTATTGATCATTATCAATTGGAAATAGTAAGAAAATGATTCTAACTTCATATTCCTTTTCTCTTTGCAGAGCAAACTGTTTGAACGAATCAAGGATGAGACCTGTGAAGAAAATAAAAGAAAGAAAATTATTTGAACAAGTACACAATATTATTTGAACAAGCAAAAACATTCCTTCTGTTGCAAAGCTGTTCAGGTTGGCACATAATCCCATTACAAAGTACTTCAAGGAACCAGTTGATCAACTATACAATTTCAATCGTTTTACATTGCAGAGCCCCAAAGAATCATTTTGCATGACACTTGCGACTGAAAGGATGGTAGTTTGACAGGAATATCAATTTTATGTTATAACAAAAATAATGTCTGTTAGTATCCCTATAAAGCTTAACATAATATTTCTTCAATAAAAATAAGTTTACATACCTGCATTGGAACAATCATATACATAAATTGAGGGACTGCCCATCCAAGTTTGTAAATCATATATTGATAATGGTATGTATTGTGTATAAGACTGAAAAAGACATTGAGATTTATGAGCAGCAGCTTTAAAAAAAATCTAATACAACATTATCAGCTCCAAGCGAAGCGAAGGGACATGTTTGAAAATGTCAACATTAAAAAGGGCGAAGGTGACAGAAATGCACACAAATTTGCACTATTGAAAGTTTCAAGTACCTTATTAAAAACCCAAATTTCACCATTAAAAGTTGGCCTTGGAACACCATGTCCATTATAGTGAAACAGAACCCTTTCTTCCTAAGTACAGAGCATAAATATAATCATGATGAATGCTGATAATTATAAATTACAGATAAAATTATTTAAATTCTGTCCAAAGATCAAAAGACCAAATTTATTTTTAGGTCAAGTATCATAGTTTTGTCAAATTATGTAGATTTGTATGATTTAAAATTACCTTAGCATTCCTCCGCAGAGATGTGCAGAGTTTCTTTACATCATCAACAGTTGGATCAAGGCTTGATTTGTAGCGAGCCTTAAACAATAAAAAAATATCCAGTTTAAGTCAATCAATCCTCGATAGAGAGATATGAATCAGAATATTTTAATTTAGTTTGACAGATTCTGACATAGAGATCAAACAGTAAAAATCAGATAAAGGGTTAGAAAAAACACAACCACAAATTAATTTGATATTCTACTGCTGTTTCAGTTGATTTCTGTAGTTTGCATTTGTAGCTATAGTTCTATTAATTTTGATTTGAAAAAAGCTCTTATATGTTTGAATCGAAAATTCCTGTTATGACATGAGGGGTCAACTGTGGATTAACCCAGTTCCATGATAACCTGAAAGCCTCCTACAGAAGAAAGCTATTTTGTCATCTCTTTAGTTGTGTAAGTTTTGATAAAGAAAAACAAAGAAATTATAAAGCAGGCATGTGATTCATCACAGTTCATCGAACGAGGAGGGGTATGCGTGTGATCACATGCCTTTCTCATAGAAATCATTTGATAGAAGAATATAGAAGATTTATTAATATTCACCCTAGGCTGCCATCTTTCATATTGCTGTTGCAAGCTGTTCCCAATTGCTTCCAAGGCTTTCTGGGAACTCAGAGAAAACGGATCTGAAAATAAATTCAATGGATTTGTCAAGCTCTAACACAGAAGACAGGAATTTGTTGTTTTCACGGAAGCAAAACTTATTTGAAAGGCAGAACAAATTATTAAATGAAATCTAATGTTAATGTAACTGAAGACCCTTTTTAGTCCATCAAATTTCAAACCAAGAACAGGAAGCCTCTTAGATATTTAAATAAACAATTTTATTTTCAATGCTCCTGTTTTACACTTCTTGAAATTAATTTTGGAAACTTTGTTAGAAAACAGATCCAGTAATGGCTGGATTATCTGACAATGCCCCGCAAGGTTATACAACTACAAAATGTTTTAGTGAAAACCTTCCCTGGAAAACTTCCAAACAAATTTATGCCACTTTGAATGTAGGAACTATGAAACAGCTTCTGACAACTGTTTTTAAAATGCGAACGATTCTTATTTTTGAAGAGAATAAAAATGTGTAGCACTCAAAGATCTTATCTAAATGATGCACAAAACAAACATGTTTGTGGTACATAGTGTCAGGCATTACAATAATTGAGATAAAAACAAACAGCCCATGTCAGTAAAATATGGAAAAAGTCAGCAGAAATTAGTATACTAGATACGATACATACCAATCCAGCATTCCAATCTTGCACAAGGATCAGTTTTTACAATGTCAGGTGGATCTACTCCAATATTCAAACATAGAACCAATGCTACACTAACTGTTTTCATCTGAAAAATTAAAAAAAAAGTAATTTAAACTCAAAAGATTAATTCAAAATAGACAACAATTTAGGATTACAAATTCTTTATGTCTACCTAATAAAAAGAAAAATATTACCAACTAAACCTAAGTATAAGATTTTGGAATAGAAGAACAAAGTTGGTTAGTGCAATCAATTGAAGCATATGATCTCAATCTAGTACACCCATACCAATGAAAATATTCTTGAGTTCAATAATTGGTATCATTGCAAAGGAACCCCAATAAACGACGATATTTAATGTTCATCGTCACCAATACAATTGCACGTTCAGCATAATATTTCTAAGTACGAAAATTGAATAGAAACATCCGCAATTTCGTACATAAGGGAAATTTCTTGATTATTTAGCCCAATAGACTAGACAGAGAAACGTACTCGCTCCTTCATTCTCCATGACTGAGGAAGGCAATTCACTCCCTCAATCCTTTCCTTGTGTCGTTTTTTCATGAAACATAATGGCAACTGCCAGTCTATGAGCTCCCCATCGTCATCCTCAAGTGGATCTTCAAAGTCTTGTTCTTCGTCAGACATATTTCCTAGTGTTATGACCCGGTGTTAGGCCTGACCGTCATCTTGGGTAAAACTGGATAAGAACACACGCAAAGAACCCTTGAAAAATGCATTGCAGACTAATTTGGACAGGGGGATTCCCAAATTCCTGTAATCGTTTCGTGGGCCTTCCCGCGTGAGGCCCGCGTTTCCAATTCCTTCACAAAATCGATTTTATTAGTGTTTACTGATTGCTCATTAACATTTCAAAATGGCGGCGGCTGAAAGTGTCGATAACTCAACTGACTTATCGAAGTTAAGAGGGTGCCAAGGAAGTGCAAGTTGGGTTAAGCTCAACGTGGGCGGACAAACCTTCCTTACAACAAAAACAACTCTTACGAAGGAACCTCGAAGTTTTCTGTGTCGTCTTTGTAAGGAAGATTCAGATCTTCCTACAGATAAGGTGAGTGACAGTTCTGTGTGTCAGCAGCCATTTTTTACATCTGTTCGCAATAGATTTTGCAGTATCATTCAGTTTTAGCTGATGAATTAAAATGAACCTCAGTTAATTTCATTTAACTGCTTATCTTTCACATATAAGCGCAATTTCTCATCACAATGCATCATCTCCACTCTGCCGATCTGTAGTGTAACTGAGAAGGGATGGCGAGGGAAAGCTTTTCTCGTGAAATTTCGAAATCCAAGTCTTCCCCAATGGTAATTATGGTTCAGTGATATTGATAAGTATTGATGGGAAATATGATTTTAGCCATTACCACTTATGGATTGAAACACCTCGTTGCGAAAAGAGAGGAGAGAACCCTCCATCATTCCATTCTAGGCTGCTGTTGATTATGGCAATTGTTGAACAAGACACTACCAAACCTTACATTCGCATATTGCATACTTCGTTTTGGGTGTAGTGTAGGCGTGGCATGTGTGTCTTCCATTGCATAAGGGCATGACCATATAATAAACAGTATAGGATAGTAATTTCTTCTATCATTTCATAATTTCTTTCAAATAATATAAATGCCCATCAATTAGGGTAGGTCTATAGATCAAATACTGTAGCTGATAGGAGGAGCCTACTCCTAGCCAGTATGGAATGTATGATGTTTGTGTATGGCACAGCATCAGAAAAGGATGCAACTGTGCATGAATTATTGTGAATTGCAATTGAATTCTAGATCACATATTTGTTCTCAAATGGAAGGGTATTAATTTTTTAATGATGGTTGGAGTTTTTGGCAGTGTTACGTGATGCTGCCATGTAGATTTGTCAGAAGTATGATGCTTTTGTATGGTATTAAGAAATTGTCTTCTTCTAAGGATGACGAAGGAGCTTACTTGATTGATAGAGATCCAAAATACTTTGGACCGATCTTGAATTACCTCAGACATGGAAAATTAATTATTGACAAGGATTTGGCAGCAGAAGGTATGCTAATTATTGGCACTATCTTCACATCTGTTTTATAGCCAACAAGTGTGAGTGTTCCCCTACTTGTTGTGTCAGACTAGAGAAGGAATTATTTTGTTGAATTAAAAACCCTTGGTGACTTTAAGTTATTATGCAGAGCACTTAATTAGTCTGTCTCTTACAAAGGAAAAAAAAATCAGCCTTTCCATCAATTACGTTTTTGCTTGATCTTCTCTTGTTTTCCTCAGACATGTTTGAATTATGTTAAAATCTATCATACTTGTTCAAATGTTCCTTGATTCTGCTTTTTACTGATTCTCTCCATTGTGTATCTCCACATTGTTATTCTTGTCTGTTGCTGTGCATTTTAATTTATTATCTAACAAATAGGCAATCATGTTGTTTAGAAGAAATGCCTTTTGACTTCCTTTGGCATATTAGAACTAACAGATGAAGAGAAGTGTCTATGTGATAGGCATTTCAGATATTATAGAGAAATAGAGAGAAAGTTATAAATAACATATATTCCAGGTGTTCTAGAAGAAGCAGAATTTTATAATATTCCATCTTTGGTATCAATACTGAAGGAACGAATTAATGCATACGACAGAAAAAACCCAAAAGTAAGTATATCTATTGTTAACCTAAAAATGTTTTTTCTGTTTAAGAGCACTGCTTTAGAATAGTAGTTAGGCTTAACAGTTTAATCAATGTGGATTGTGAAAAGAAATCAACACTGGTTAAGTATCTGTACTTTTATGATTTAGGGAACATTGAAACATGTATATCGAGTATTGCAGTGCCAAGAAGAAGAACTCGCACATACAATTTCAAATATGTCAGATGGATGGAGATTTGAACAGGTAAAACTATGAGCAGGTTTTATTTCTCTTTACTTTTTTATATATGTTTTTTTCGTAGCTTTTGAGTAATCACAATCTATCTTCTATTTGCCATTTCATAAATATATAAATATATAAATATATAAATACATAAATATATACACCAATTAACATGATGAGTCAATCAACTTTTCTTTTCAGCTACTCAACATTGGAAGTAATTATAATTATGGACCAGAAGAACAGACAGAGTATCTTTGTGTAGTTTCAAAAGATGTACATGATGCCATATCTGCAGAAACTCCTGACAAGCATCCTACAGATCGCTCTCGTTCAAAGGTTATTTTTTTTGTTTTCGTAGCAAACATCCTTATTAAGCACTCACAGAGTAGTTTGTCTAAGCTAATAGGATTAGGTGTGCATTCCCTTCGCACCCTATTGTGTGTAATGGGACCCTAGTTCATTCTAACAAAGGCCAACGCAGATAACACTCCAAGTCAAAAGCCCAACTATGCCAAGATTCTTGACTAAATTACAAACAATTATTACAAAATACATTTACTTAATTAAGGTTGACAGATTAAACTACCCACGAGCAAAAGTAAAGGTACTAGTAAAATAACAAAGTAAACACGTGAAATAAGAGACAGACACATTACGTTATTCATCTTCCTATTACATTTATTCATCATCAATATCGCAACAACAAAATTCACGCATTAAATAACTTAATTGAGCCCATTGCATTGAACTTGGAGTTTTATTGGAAGGAAAGTAATGGTGAACATAATTAGGGACAGTCGGCTATTAACGATTTGGAGTAAAAATGTGAAAGATTAGGAATTGGACGTTCTATGATCTATTATGGTTAATATTGAAATAGCAATTTTAAAATTAGACATTTGGTTGAGTTTTTTAATTGCTCTAAAATGTTGCTTCAAAACTGTTTTTTCGTTTACAGGTATTTAATTTAGTTGGAGGGAGAAATTGAATTTTCAATTGACTGCATGTATTCTGGTGGTGATACCCATCAGCCGTGATTCTGTAATGTAGATCAGATATTTATGATTCAATGGCACGACGTGATCGGCTTTAACATACAAGCGATTTTTCAAGCAGATCAAAAATGAAGAAACTTGTTATAATAAGTTCGCATTCTAGAGTCAGGGTGTCTATCGAATAATCAGTTGATTTGTGAACTTTAATAATTGTATAAAAGCTTACAGATCTCGAGCATATCATTTACCTACTATTTTTTGCTGTTTTGGATTATTTTGTTTATCTGTAAGTGACTTGTGATTATTAGTTGGCTTCATGTTTAGTCAGGTGTGTCAATTATAAAAATATTATTCTAACCATACTTGTTTAAAATCACAATTTTTGCTCTTCTCCTTCATTGTTATTATTGCTCCAGTCATATATTGTTGCTCAGCTAAAAACTTGATTTGTGAGAAAAATTGAATGGATATGCAGCTGACCTGTAGAGAGAATTATTGAGTTTTCCACTCTACTCATTCACAATTCAGGCAGGTTCTTTATGCATGCTTTTTATAAGGTCCTAAAATGTTTCTTTCAGGGCAGTACCGAGAGAATTGTCGACTGGAGTGAAAACCCGGCGCCTGGTGTACCTCGTATCCCCCTCTGTAACAGTACTTTTCAAATCAACCCCCTTCCTTTGACTCTCTGAGAAAAAACCACCTCCTTTTACCATACATTCACTGGCATCCTTGGGATAGTGATCTATATTATAACGCGCAAACCCATGTATGTATGTTTATATGTATCACGATTTTCCATTGCTCGCGCGCCCCCCTTTCTCGTCGGCGCTCTTTCTTTTTTCATTGCCGAATCTATTTTATTTTGTAAACTTTCTTCTCCCGTCAAATAGAATAATCATAATGATTCTTTTTCTCGAGGTTTTAGTGATTTAAGGATGGAAACGACACAGGAGCTGAAGCGAAGATGCCGCGAAGCGCCATCGACCGCGTTGGAAATAAATATAAGAATTATAACTTGGTTACAATCCATCCCTTGCACAGAAGACCGAAAACGACACATCAACTAGTTTTGTAATAAATTCCAAACTTAACACTGATGATGCTGAGTAGCTATCCTTCCTGGCGACATCAATCAGTTGATAAAAAAGATGAAGGAATTTGAGAAACAGGAACTGAAAATCACATATTTTCAAAAACAATAAAGCAGCAACTAAACTTTGCACGTTTTCCAAAAAATTACCCTTTTCAAAATTTTATGTCCTAGATAGTATTCAAATTTATACCCCTATCTCAGAGAAATAGCGGACAAGCATGAGGTAAAAAAATAACTTAAGTGCAGGTGCCAGGAGTCAAAAACGAAATTACGCCTATAAACCACGAAATTTGCTGCAAAACAGGGCTTTCAACAATGGCACAATTGCAAACAGCACGATATTTAACATTGACATATTTGTTTCTGTCTAAAATCAATTTTATCGTACATGCTATTTGCAGGATATGGCTGATACTACAACAAAACATATAAGTTCAACTTCAACTGTTTCAAATAGCTAACTGATGTTTAACAGAAGGCAAAAGATTTTGCCGACTGACGTAACATTTATTTGCTGACTGAACCTTTTTGCAAGGGGGTGTGACACCCCTAACACCCCCAGCGTAGGGACGGGCCTTGTACAGTATCTTCCTCTTACCTTTATGATAGACAAGCTGACTAATTAGTTGTCAATTAGTCAATTAGTTTCCCATCAAAATCTATGGTCATTAATCAAATTCAGTAGACTACTACAAATTTGTTGTCATTTACTAGTTTGATTGATTGAGCTTGTGTTGCATTTTATATATTGAGTAGGATTAAGGTGGTGGTTCAGATTCGGAACTTTTATTACATATTTTACAGACCGAGCGGAGATATCAGATATTGGGCAATTGAAATATTTGTAAAAAATGTTGCAGCTTTTGAAGTTAGCAGTAGATGAGATCTCGTCCAGGGTGAGTGATGGGGAAGCAGTAAAATCAACTCCATCAGAGGACATTGTATTGGAGGAGAAGGTTCTGCTTTGCAAAAATAATGTATGCGTTCATCCACCTTATTCCAGTAGGCCTAAACACATTCCTGGTTATTTCAATTTAAAACTGGTTGAAAAGCCAATGCAGTCTTCAGACTTACTTCTGAGCTGGGTTCCCAATACTCTGATGACAGCAAGTTCAGCAAATTATTACCATGGACAAGATGAATTGCTTAAAGAACTTGAACTTTTGCAAAGTGATTTGCCTGCAGGAAATGATGATAGCAAAATACAAACACAAGAAAATCTAAATGACTCAAAGGCAGATACATTTTGCAAAGAAAACGTGTTTCAAAATCCTCATTCTGAACAAAAAGACACATTCTTTACTCCTTATGGTGCAATTTTCAGCATTAACTTGATAGACATGAAAGCAGTTAAACTATTCTTTGAAGACAAGGAATTTATAAATGGTCAACTTATTGTGATAAATTTAGAAAATCAATATAAAGTTTTCCATTTCCATTTTGGTGGAATGAGTAGAATTGGAGAACTTTTTGCCCAATGGGAAGGGTGCAAGGAAGACACTAGAAATTACTATGAAGAAACTATGCAGAGGATTTTTAATATTTCAAAAAACATTAAAGCTGTGAGCAAAACAGAATCTGGAGCAGAGGTTCACCCAGAAGATGGAACTTTTGCCCCTCTTAATTTGGCATCATGGAAAAGCTTGTTAAACCCCATGGGGCAAATCGAGGATGTTAACAATTTCAGAAAAGTATGTCTTCATCTGATTTTTATCAGATAACTTCCTGAAAACCCAGTCTGCAGAGTTGGGCAAGCGCACACGAGAGACAATTTTTGTTGCTTGACAGTGCACACTTAAAAAGGGTGTAGTCACCATGAATGTAGCCTAAAAGGGCATGGCATCAGTATTTATCGCAAGGAGTGCAGAGGAGATAGAACTGACAATGTTGTAGAACAACATAAAATAAAACGGTACATCCCTGTGGCGGAAGACCGCCTACAAACCATTTACACTGCAGACTTCACCAGACCAGTGTTTTCGAGAAAAGCAAAACTGACTCCGATCTGTTTTTCAGTAAATGTAAAATGCAAAAAACAACAACAAAGGCGAAAATTTGTTTGCTCTGTTGAAGTGCACACAAAATTTGAAGTGCACACTTGCATACTTGAAATTTTGGCTGTGCACACATGAGATCTTGTTGAAAAAGGCCATACTCTGCAGACTTGCTGAAAACTACACACACAATTCTTCCAGTTTCACTTTGCTCTTAGGAAATGCTGAACTAAAAATAGGATTTAAAAATAAATAGAATGAAACGAATCTATGATTTTAAATAATTATAAAACGGTTTTATGAAATAGCTTAAGTTGACTGTGACAATAATCTTGCCTTTTTTTCTATAGCATGTTTTCTTTTCTGGTTTGAGTAAAGAAGTAAGGAAAGAGGTTTGGAAGTTCTTGCTTTATTATTATCCTGTTCAATCAACATCATTTGAAAGGGATGGAATGAAAAAAGAAAAAGAGGTAGACTACAGAAAGATTAATGAAAAACGGTAAGAGTTCAAACCATATTTCAGAGATGGCATTGTATAGATAGATATACTTCTTTTTACTTTGTTGCTTGTCTATTCTTCAACAAAGAGCTTAATGCAGAGCTGGTTATAAGAGTTTTGCTGAGTAGGTTGTGACTCTCAGTTTCATGCTGAAAATCATCAGACAACTCTGTTTGTTTACAGCCTAAAACTTGGAGCCACAACCTTCTTTTTGGCTTACTTACATCCTTTTTTATATTTATATGTAATTATAGACTCAGAAAATACCATTATTTCATGAAATCATAAATTCTTTGTCTATATATTCTTAGCCGAACAATTCTAACAATTTGAAATATATATATTCAAAATTGTTAAAATTGTCAGTCACAAGTTTTCGAGGTTTTTTGGATTCTGGTACCTGGTATTGGTATTAGTGTCCCCTCCTCCAAAGCCTATATAATTTTAGTTGTTAACAAATTTTTTAGAAAAAGCTTATGAATATATGTATATATGTATTAGTCATCCTTTTTTGCAGAGTGCTTGATACATTAATATGTAAAGCAAAATAGTAGTAAATTAATGACTTTTTATTGTTATATACATATGTACGTGTGTAATTTTGATGTTTTATTTTATATATTTTTTCATTTCTTATTTCCTAGAGTTGGATTGAGCGGCATTGAATATGAAAATTTTTGTAAAGATATACAACTAACAGTGGATAAGGATGTAGTAAGAACAGATCGCAGTCATCCATATTTTGCTGGAAAAGACAATCCAAACCTAGAAAAGATGAGGTTTAATGTTTGCAATTCCATTATATGCTTGCTGTTGTAGTTTTAATTCAAATCTGAATTATGTCTATTTATTGCATTTCCAGATTTTTTTTTTTTAGCAATATACAGCAAGATTACAAATGTCTGTGACTGACGTCTGTGACTAATGTCGGCAAATATTATATTTTATTGAAAATCAAATAGTTGTGTCGATAATTATAAGCTAAATATCGGGTACTGGATACTGCATCAGCACCCATGAAGTGAAGTTGATAGTAAATAGTTTTGCGAAGAATTTTGCACTAATTTATATATTTCTTCTTAGAAACATTCTGCTAAACTATGCTGTGTTTAATCCAGTGATGGGCTACACTCAAGGGATGAGTGATCTTTTGTCACCTCTTCTTGCTTCTATAGAAGATGAAGTTGACACATTTTGGAGTTTCGTTGGCCTAATGGAATTCAGCTTATTTGCAACTACCCCAAAGGATCACTCCATGGACAAGTCACTAGTGAGTCTTTCACTTTTTGTTTAACCTCTTTTAGGACAAAATTCATCAAAGCTTGGTTTCCACTATGAGTTAACATGAGTTAATTGTGAGATAATTTGAATATTAACTCATGGTTTATTTTTCGAGTTACACTGAGATTACATGAGATAGCACGGGATAGCTTTAACTAACTTTAACTAACTTTAAAATGAACCCACGGGCTCCACGGTTTCCATTTGAAATAAAATAAGCACCGAATCAAAAACTTCCTACTTCCAACATGGTGGACGCAGACTTAATCGATGAACAAATTGGGTTATTACCTTCCTGAGAAGACGACGAAGAAAAATGATGATGGCACAGACTTGAGTAAGATCAGCCCCGAGATTCTGGGTGCGAAAAATTTTCCGAAGCGGGGAAACGCAGGGCGAATTGATATTGACACCATTTGATACAAGAATTGAGAAACGGGGACAGGGAATACCTTTTCCAGTACTTTTTCAATCACAATGTTTTGTTATACTAGACAAACTCAATTTTAAGAAATTTTCATCACTGCAAACTCGATCAGGACAGATGATGTTGTCGCTGTTTTTTTGCGTGACTAAGTTGTGAATTCCAGTCACACGTCTCGGCTTCCGTCGGAAACATTATCTCACGTTATCTCATGATCTTGGAATCAAAAAATTAGAATGAGTTAAAATGAGATAATTTGCGTGGGACAACTTATAATTGACATTTCAAATATGAGTTTATTGTTAACCCATCATTGCATGACAGATTTCACTGAATTAACTCATATTAACTCATAGTGGAAACCAAGCTTAATGGAACAAACTTATTACTTAGATATTAATTGAAAGATCTGATTGCAGCAATTATATTAGATTGTTTAAATATATTAGGGAGTATAAAGGGCAGGGTTCGTGCAATAGGGGTAGGCCTTAGGTAGGCTAAATACTACAGATTTTCCTATTCATAGCCATCATAGCAAAACAGTTTTATGACTTCCAAACTTTTTCCTTAGGGATTTTTACGTGAATTGCTGCGTGTGGTGTATCCTGAGTTCTACATTCACTGCCTTATGCAAGATGAAGACTTAAGCCTTTTATTTTGTCATCGCTGGCTTGTCTTGTGTTTCAAAAGAGAATTTGTATACGACGAGGTGTTGACACTTTGGGAAGCCTGTTGGTCGCGCTACCAGACAGACTATTTTCAGATCTTCATTTGTGTCGCACTGCTTCGTCTGTATGGGAAAAAATGCATTGAAAGCAAAATGCGAATGGATGAAATGATGCAACACTTTATGGATTTGGCGATGCAGTTTGATGGACCAGAGGTTTTAAGAGAATCCCGTAGCCTTTTATACAAGTTCCGAACATTCCAGGTGATACCTTGTACACTTCAAGAACTGTTATCTGGTCCTGGTGTCTGGGATGGTGGAATTCAGCCAGATATAGAGTGTATGAGCAGACATCGCAAATGTTGTTTAAATTCTCAGAAAAGTCAAATTAATTAGCTTTATCGCGTACTGATCGAGAGAGCGAATCTTAGCGAGGAGTAGTTCATAAAGAGGATTCCTCCTTGGCATCTTTTGCGATTTCATTATTATTACGTACGAAGACTTTCCGCGAAAACGAAAAGATAAGTTTCTTTTTAATTGCCCATTACTCCCATTTCAAATTTGCATAAATGTTTAGTAAAAGAATGAAACAAGTGTCTATGAATGGTAATTAATTTCTGTGGGCGAATGTGATGTTTCAATTTTGCAAATACCCTAATCTGCCCTTCACAATCATTGATATAGCTAGTTTCCCTGAAAGCCCTAAGAGTAAAAATTTCGTAACCTTTTCATCAAATACCAAAAGTGATTGAGCCTAGTGATCTTGACTTACAGAGATAGTAGAGGTAGATGGAACTTTATTTCAGAGGAAACCAAAAACTGCAAGACCTCAAAATATATCATAGGGAAGGAAATTCATGCAACTGAGGCTTTGCAAAAACTTTGTGCCAATTACTGGAATAGATATGAAAAAGATTGTTATTTTTTCTTGAACAATTTGATTTAAAAGTTTTATTCTTAGTCCTTTTTTGTATTTATATCTTATTAATTATTCACTCTTTTTGCCTGCTGTAATCGCTATAACATTATTATGTTTCTGTTATGTGTAGTATTGTATTAGATACGATGTATCTTACTATTTGTATGTTTTAAATCAAATAGTTGGTGTAAATTAGAACAAAATTGTTTCAATACAGAACTAGAGACCTAGTTGATGTAGAGACTTGGGTGTGTTTACTGGCAACATTTTAACTGCTATCAAGATCTTGCTGAGAATCAATAATGCTTCATTTCTTTTATAAGTTTAGGGTCACTGGTCTACATTGGCTATTCCTTTACACGCAATCGCCATATTTAAATGTCTGAATATTTTCATAGCTCCAACGTTTTTTGTTCATTAAAACAGTACTAATCGAAGAGAAGGTGTCCTATTATTGGTAATTTGGTATTACCATACGTTCGCATTGAATTGAAAAGTGGATAAAATTGCAAAAGTGTGATGTTTTATTAATTTCATATCTGTGATGTGCCCTAGCGAATCGATCGTCCAGGCAAAGAAAATCTTTAGGGCCAACTAATGATACCGATACACAAACACACATACAACAACAACAACATTATGGACATAAATCGGGACGGGGGACAAGCTCTACGTAATTTTTGTTGATAAATCAGATTTTTATCGTATTAAGGTTATGAACAGGCTGTCCTATAAATGAATATTTATCTGGTTTGGTTGCACATATTTTGAAATTCTAACAGTAATGATATCGATTTTAGTCATTAACAGGTCGCAAAGTATAAACATAACTATAAGCAGCAATTAGGGCATATACGCATCACTAATTCTTTTTACAAGGATTGGTTAATTTGTGCAATATGCAGCAATGAGCACTGATTTTTTTGCCGAATTGTATCTGTGATGTAACGCAGTTTAAAATTGTGAGATGAAAACTCTTGTTCTTTCTAGGCTACTTACCATCTATTTATTGGCTTTGTATAAAACCCTTTTGAGACCTTTTGACTTTTGTTTGAAGCATTTTGCCTGATCCCAGTAAAAGAACGTAAATAGCTTTCAGCAAATGACCTGCAAATCGAGCACATTGTGTTTAGACCACGCTTGTTTGAATGAGTGAATTTGGGGCTATAAGCAGTATTCAGTTATAAGAACAGCACAGCAGGAATAATTTTTCTTCAGAATTA
>JAACYV020252747.1:0-16881 GCA_009936425.2 Chrysaora fuscescens | reverse complement strand
TTTTGGATGTGTGCGCTGGGTGCAGGGCTAGAAACCTTTTTTTGTTGTGTTTTACGTGGCTATGGCGAATTAAAGTTGTTCTCTCTGTCAAAATATTCGCTTTTTATATCTTTTAAAATGCCGTATACTTGCTGTGCAGTTGGCTGCACAAATCAGAAAACCGAAGATAAAAGGATGTACCGTTTTATCCCATTCCTAAAGGGCAAACACCATTTCAAAAACGAAGAAGAGAGGACTGGATCGAGAAATTTGATGCAATGACTGGATGCAATTCACAGCACAGCAAATATCACAGCAAGCAATCTGCGGAGAGCACTTTATATCAGGTATATATATATTAATTTTATATAATGTATCTGTATTTTGATCTTGGGAACTTTAAACACCCCTCAAGACAACACTAGACTTACGCAAATCAGGTGACGTTGGGTTGGTCACTCAATAAATCCACAATCATCAATCAAGTCTATTATTTTTACATTAAAATGCGTGTATTTGTTTTTAGGAAAAGATCAGATGATCCTGAGCAAGCCAACTGGGTGCCTACGATTTTCAAATACTTAGCAGAGAAAGAGTTGAAAATGAAAAGAGAAAAAATAAAAAGGAAAGAAAAGTATGAAGTAATGAAGAGGAAAAGGGAGCAAAGTGCAACAAATCGAAAAGTGGAAAGCATGATAGAGGATATGAGTGTAGGTGATGATTAGAAACGACGCATTTGAAGGAGATGAAATAAAAGGGTTGAAAGAAAAAATGGAGCAAATTGATGAAGAGTTGAGAAACAAAGAAATCTATAATTTACCCGAAGAGAATGAAAATCTGAGGAATCTGAGGTTTCAGGTCCATTAAAAAGTCAAAGGATCTAATTAATTGCTTCCTTGGTATTGCAACACTGCCAGTCTTCATGTGGATTGCTAAATTGCTGGAAAAAAAAGATGAAAAGGGTAACATAATATTATAAAAATGTAGTGCATGCAGTACGTCGTTAATAGAATGAACAAATGAATAATTTAAAGTGAGGACAATATACTTAGAATTGGGAAATTACCAACAAATAAACGAATAACAAATTAACAAATAACAAATTAATAAGTAACAAATTATATCTCCTTTAAAGATCATATGCTGATTGTCCTAATGAAGTTGCTGCTTGGCCTTTTAAATAAAGATATAGCCTATAGATATGGATTGGAACCAACTTTGATTTCCAAGATAAATCGCAAATGGCTTCCAGGGATGGTAGCTGCACCATTTCGTTTGAATCTGCCTGATTCCTTTAAGAAGAAATATGCTCAAAGAGACTGCATAATTGACTGCTAAGAAGTATTTATCGAACGCCAAAAACACAGACATGGTCTAACTATAAACACAATAACAGAATCAAATATCTTATTGCAATAAGTCGGGCAGGTGGTATAACATTTTTATCAAAGGGCTGGGGGGAAGAATTTCAGACAAGTAATTGACAGTGGAATCTGGATTTTTAGATAGAGTTTCTCCTGGTGACTGTATTCTTGCTGATCGTGTTTTTTTGATTTAAGGAGCATATCTGAAAATTCAAAATTTTACGAGAGGAAAGATCAATTGTGCAGAAAAGAGGTTCATGAGTCACGCAAGCTTTCAAATGTAAGGATTCATGTAGAGCGAGTAATAGGACAATTCAAAATATTTAGGATTCTCCAATCAGTGCCGATTTCACAAGTAGACCTTCTTGATAATGTTATGCTTCTTGTTTCTGCATTAGTCAATTTGAATAAGTGTGTTATTACAAAGTAATTCTATACAGTATCTAATCAATGAAATTAACATATTTTTCACTTTCATACAAAGTAGCACTCTTTTTTAAGCCTTATGAAATTAACAACACGTGTATCTTAAATAAATGACAAAAAACTAAGATAAAATATGCCTTGCAATCAAATTTTGAAAATATTTTACCGCTGGTCTGTTACAAGTGCAATAACATTTTCTTGCATGTGTTATTTTACTATCCATCTTCCTGGAAATTATTTCTGGTAGCAAGAATTGTTTGATTTTTTTAAAAAGAAGATGTTTTAACTCTGTCATAAATTCCTCCTTTTTGTCAATAATGCAGAGCAGGGTTTCGTTTTTTTGCTGGGGAGAAGACAAAGAAGTAGCCGAAATTTGTTTTGCATAAGTCCATTTGCATCTGTATTTGGTCGTAGTACTTGTGTTCTTTCTTCATTTTAAAATCTCTTGGTAAAGGAAATTTTTTATCTTCCTACCAACCATCTAAACCATCTTTATAAGTGTATGGACATTTAATTTCAAGGACCCCTCTACCGTGGAATGAACATGTTACAACCCAATCTGGAGTTATTCCCTAGAAGGGAACCCTATAATCGATAATAAGACCTGTTTCTTCCATGTTGAGATCAGTGTGCAATGAGGCTTGGTCATATCCAAATTTTCCTCTGGCTATTGGCTCCATATCTTTACCATATTCTGTATATTTTGAATGAAAGCTTGATTTGTACTGCATCATGGTACTAATCAAAGATTTGCTGTCTTGCATGCGTGAAACCTGGTGATAAACTGATCCTGTTATTCTGCAAGCTCTGTGGACCAACCATGCTTTCGACAAGGCTTGTTTTTGTGTCAATTTAAATAAGTTATCAAATGATCTTTGGTCATATGATGAACAGTACTGTTGATATCGGTCATTTGCATGTTTTTGTAGTTCTTCATCAAACATGTTGATAGCTGAAGGATCAAAGAGGCTACTTAGTGCTTCTGGTTTGAAAGTTTCTTCATTTTCAGAGGCTGTATCTGTTCACTACCACCGCAAGGTTCAAAAAATCTTCCTATAATTTGGAATCAAGGTCAAATGCCCAGATTTTCTTTATCAGTTAATAGTGAAATTTCCAAACTTGAGAGATTTGAGGGTCTGGGCTGTACAGATCTTTCAGGTCCTCTTTTCAAATAGCATTTTCACCAAAGGTTGGGTCAACACAAGAATAGCAGCCTGTTTCAACAACGTTTCGAGGCTTTGGAAATGAATACTTCCTTTGTCGTGCGAAGTCAATGGCTGACAAAGGCGCCGGGGTTTCACATTCTCTGGATGCTTTCCAGGAGCAAAGTTTACTGGTGCATGGTGCTTCATCGTTTAATTTGAAATGCTACAAGGCTACATGAAGAACCCAGTCCAGCCATACAAGAGCTATTTCCTGTCAGAATCCATCCATGCATCCTATATAGACAGGTCAATGAGATACTCTGTGACATCCCTCCACAAGAGATTTGGCAAATTTGTTATGTCATTGCTCCATTAATCGCTGTCAAGTTCAAAGGAATCAGGAAGACATTTGCAAATTTTAAGCATTAACAGCAAAAAGTGCTGTTTGTCTGCTGAATCGAGACTTCCCACATCATCAAAACACGATCGTTGAGCAGACATTTTACTTTTATTAAAAATCTCGGAGGATTCTGGCCTTAAATCTTGAGGAAACCATATGCCGTACGTAGTTGGCAAAATAGCTGTTTCCTACAAAGGCCCTTGTTTTACATTTCAGAGCCCCGTAGAATGAATAAAGATTGCAAAGGAATTCATGATCAATTTTTTCAAATGACATTATCCTTATTATTATTCTTAAATTATCACAAAATGCTTTTAGTTTTTCTTTAAATCAACTAGTAAAGTGTGTGTTTACTCTTTTTTTCAATACCGTGTCTTGCTTTCTCTGCCCTGCACTTTGCGCGTGCAGGTTGTTTACATTTTGTTCCTACCTCACTGAGCAAGGGGTCTATAATAAAAGGTGAGTGTAAAGAATATTATTTTTTCCAAACTGGTGTACAAAAAACTGTTCGAGTGTTATAACCTATAAAGGTATCATCGTTCATCATGCTATTGGAAAAGTGAAGGACCAAACGAATTGAAATTCGAAGATTAGATGAAACATAACGAACTTTATTATGCAATGAAATCAGCTATCATACAGCACGGACAATTATCTTTGTAGTTGACAAACTGCGTGCACAAACTGGGAGCGAAGAATTTTTGTTCAACTGACGGAAATATGCACTCCTGCAGACGTAGTGTCGCCTCCTTGCTTCTGCGGCCCTCTTGCAGGGCTTGCTTGTAACAATAGATAAGTTCTCCCTCTGACATTCCCACTCGTTTGAGCAGGTTATGTGACACGAAGGCACTGCAGTCGTGCAGTGCCAAGCCCCGAAACCATCATGTTTGAACATTGGCTTAAGCAGGTTAGGTTGCCTGGCACATAACCTGCATTCTTTTTGGCAGCCAGCTTTCTGGGGAAGCCATCTGCACTGCCAAGTCAATCCAATCGGGGCTTCCAAGGACCATGAAGTTTTCGAACATGTCCAGCCGAACACTTCTGGCATTGACATCTGCGGTGATGTCTTCGACAGTGGCGTTGCAGGATTTACCAGAGCTGAAAAAGAGCTCTGGCTTTCTCTCCTGGAAGCCCCGACGATTCTCATCGGCAAGTGCAGAGTCCATGGGCTCTCTTGGTTGCCAGCTGTATTCATCGGCCCACTGGGCAATCGCAGCCCTCGCCTCCTCTTCTGTCTTGAGATGGATGGGCGAGCAAGGCATGGTCAGCTGTCGCAGGTCTGCCGTCAGTCTGCATGGCAATGTGCAGGGCGAATCGAGCAGGGAAAGCTCGAAATCGTATCAGCTCCCCTGACCATCAACCATCAAGGCAGCAGGACAGAAATCCAGCTCCTGCGTTAGTGTATGCATGGGATCTTCCATGTTCTCGCCGCATTCTTCGTAACTGTAAACAAAATGAATAGACATTAGGCCACCACTGTCCACACTAATGAAGTGTAACTCTTATATAAGCTATGCTAAGGAGTAACATTGTTCCTTATGTCTGATTATTTGTTAGATTTATTGCGTTATTGCACGGAGCAGCCATAAATTGTCCAGGAGAACAATTGTAGCATTTAACACATGCTTTTTAGTCGTTTCTTTTATTTGTAAAAGCATTTGTCACATCATGGTCTTCTTGGCTTTTGAGGGGGTTGCCATCCTCGTCCACTCTGTCCTTGAGAAAGGGTCTCTGCTGACTACTTACCACTAAGCGCTGCGTAGGAAACTGCAAAGGATTTGGGACGGCGGCTTGAAATCAACACTGCGTAGGAAACTGCAAGGCACTTGCGAAGACAAGAAAAGAGAAGAAGAGGACAAGGGGCAAATCATGTCCGACCACTGGCTCATCTTCTCCGCATCAGCCCAAGACTTGGGAATGGTTACTATTTTTGCTTCAAATTGAGTCACAGAGAATATTTTGGTGCGAGTGGCGAAGTTGCACTGAAAAAAAATGGCGCCAAACCCACCACAGCTACTTAGTGTTGCTACGCTAAGTTTCTTGCTTCAGGTGGTTTCAGATTTGCAATATGTCTGTTCCTCTCACATTGTGTGTTCTCACATGTTCGTCTCTTTGACGAATTTTATCAACATCAAACGCAATAAGGAAGAATGGAGCGGAGGAGCCTTACACAGGTGAGTTATCTCTTCCTTCATTCAAGGTTGACTTGTTTAGGCCTTGGGCCTGATGTCTTTTTCTTTTGTGTTTGTAGCATTAATATTCTGCCTTGCTTCGTCTCCTCCTGAACATTACATCTCGACCTTGAATATTTCTTTTCTTATTATCCAGGTTGCGGTCAATGTTTAGGGAAGATCTCATTGGCTATATCCAATTGCTGAGCTAAATTTTATGTTGGAAAACCAGTTTGCTGGTGAGGAAAATAGAGCACCGAAATGTGAAGTAGGAAAACCGGTAAAGCTTGCATTCCCAATGGTCGAGAAAGTAAGGATGAGAATAACAGGTAAAGAGAAGAGAGAATGGGTTTAGAAAGGTATATCGCTCAATTTCACACAGACCAAAGTTGGAAAAAGTCATATGGATAGATTTTGGTATTCTATTCCAGAGAAATATAGCAGATCTATAGAGAAATATAGAAATATAGGTGTCTAATGAACAGGGAGAGAAATGAAGAAAATTACAGCTGATTAAACTTAGTGCAACCAATATTAGCTACAAACATGCTTCAATTTTAAAAGAAATCACTTATTTTATGAACTCCTCATACAAGTTTGTCATGGGAAGTTATCCCCTTCCAACAAATCTCATTCCAGTTGGTGATATTAATGTCATGCAAAAACCAAAGAATGTGTATTGAATGTTCTTTAATAAAACACAATTCCCTCTATAAAACACTTGATGATGAGAAGAAAACAGATTTTGATAAAGAAACTTCAAAATTTAAGCAAGAAACTTGGATAACAGAAGAAGAAAAGTTATCAAAACTAAAGGATGAGAAAGAAGACGCATTAGTGCTGAATCAAAAAGTGTTGGAAGAAAAAGTGTTTAGTGAAATGCAGTGTTTCATGATGACCTTTGCAATAAGGTGCCAAAGGAGAATCTTGCAAGGAAAAGCAGCAAGGGTTACAGATGGCATCCAAAATTAAGACAATACAGTATATACAGTACTTATTATATGTTTCAAATTTTCATGAACGTAAAAATGTCAATTGGAAATGACAGCTTCAAAATAAGCCTGCGAGCAAAGATGATGATAAAAACCATCATGTTTATTTATGGGTCCCCATACTTTTTAACATTCATATTCAACAAATTCTATATAGTGACAACAGTACAGTATAAATCAAATTATTTATGTTTAAAAAATCTAACACTCATTCAAAAGGTGAACAATTCAATACACCACTTTAAGGCTGATATTTGGGACTGTGTTGTGGCAAGATCAAGATGGTGAATGGAAACTGTGCTGTTGTTTTATGTAAGAACAGTAACTACAAACTAAAGAAATGGAAGAAAGAGTCTTGTTCGTTGCACTTGAGTCAGACTCACGAAGAATGTCCTTGCCCAAGACCCTTCACCCTTCATCGATTCCCCAGTGCCAAGTTAAATGCTGAAAGGAGAAAGGAATGGATAAAAAAAATGAATCGAACAACTGCCTGGAAGACTGCATGGACTCCTGGACAGAGTGATCTTGTTTGTTCCTGCCATTTTGTTGATGGAATACCTACCCTCGTCAATCCTGATCCAACTTTAAAGCTAGGATACATAAAAAAACCAGGAAAGAAAACCAGACGGGAACTTATTCGGGTAGCACCCCTTGAAGAGAGAAATGCTCCAGAAAAACCCACTGAAATGGAAGAGGAAGTTTTAGAGGAACATGTCCCTCAAGAAATTCAGCTCTGCAAGGGCTGTGTTGAAAAAAGCTCACTGATTGAGGCTTTAACACAAGAAAGAGACAACTTGATGAGCAGAGTAGAAGAGCTTACAAAGGAACTAAATAAGGCTAAAAACGAAGAAAGGCCATTTTCTTGGACAAAAATAAAAACAGATGCCAAGATGAAATTCTATACAGGGGTTTCAACAATTTTGCTATTCACCAGTTTGTTTGATTTGATCAAACCATGCTTGCCAAACCTTATTTATTGGAGAGGGAAGAATACTTCAGGGGCAAAAGAAAAGCTCCATACTCAAAGAAAGCAGAAAGTCAGCCAAAAAGAACAGTTTCTGTTGGTGCTGATGCGCTTAAGACTTGGTGTAATGAATGAAGACCTTGCTGACAGATTTCTCATTTCACCAGGAACCTGCTCAATGATATTTTCTACATGGGTAAAATTGTTGAGTCATCTACTTGGGAATGCATCACTGGTTTGGCTACAGAGAGAAACCGTAAAACAACATCTTCCTGACGTTTTCAAAGGCAAGCATGCAAAGACAAGATGCATTATAGACTGTTCAGAAGTTTACATCGAGCGACCAAAATCATTGCATGACCAAGCTGCCACTTGGTCAGATTATAAAAAAAATAACACTTTAAAGTTTTTAATTGCAATTTCACCAAGTGGATACGTAACATTGCTATCCGATTGTTATGGAGGTCAGACATCTGACCGACATATTTGCAAGGACAGTAACTTTTACTATCTTTGGGAAGCAGCTGACGTCATCATGGCTGACAGAGGCTTTAAAATAAAAAAGGATTTGCTATATTATTACTGCAGTCTCAGCATACCCCCGGGTGCGTGTGTCAAGTTGCAAATGACAACTGCTGTGCATACATGTAGAGCGGGCAATCAACAGATTAAAGGAGTTCAAGGTTTTGAAAAATACACTCCCAATAAACATGCTGCCCCTTGCTGACGAAATTATTAGAACATGTGCTGCATTGACTAACTTTCAGCCACCTTTAATAAAGAAGAACTAATTTGTGACATTACAGTACATCTGATTTGTAACAAAACATTGTCATACAAATTAAAATATGTCTGAAAGTTAAGATTATTTCGAGCAGATAAGAGATAAACGAACACTAAAGAATTCTTTGTGAAACAAGATCCAAATTTAACTTAAATGCACACAAAAAATGCATCTGCAAACAGATATACTGTTTTAAAACAGAGATGGTACATAGTAGTTCCTAAAAAATTCACTGTAAATGTTTTTTAGCTCAAGCCAATAGTCCATATTAAAGTCAACCTTTTCGCAGAAACTCCCATGTGGAGTCCAGACAAAAAAGAATTCTTGGTGAATACCTGGTGCAGCCACTTGAACTTGACACTGTGTAAAATATTTGTGTCTTTGGTTCAATCTCATGACTCCATCTATTGATTTGAGATAGGGCAGGCTAACTGTTGGGCTGATGGGTAAGGTATGGCGCACAGAAAATGGACACTTAACCTCAAGACAGGACTTTCCACAGCAGGCACACTCAATAACCCTATCAGGGCTCCCACCAACATATGGAACCTCCTTGCTGAGAAACAAACCATACTCTGGAACTCTAACATCTTTATGTGATTCTGCAAATTTTCCAATAAAGGAGCTGACTGCCTCTTCTTTCATTGACCTTCCATATTTTAATGCAGGTAAATCTGGATTGATTTTCAATTTTCCTGAGACTTTTGCAAAAATTGAACTGAATTCATCTTAGATAAAAGACTTCTTCAGCGTTTTAAAACGTGTCATCACATCATGTGCCTTAGAAGCAGTAATTACAAGTTTTCTAAATGTAAACCACAGCACGTTGTCACTTTGACCTCGTGTAATTGTCTCTATGTGCTTAATGGTTGATTCTTGCAATGCCATAACAGTTTGCAAGAAATCAGTGGCATTTGTGGTCTGGAGAAGAATGTCTTCCAAAGAAGTTGGATTGGGCAGTACTTCTACATTTGATGGATGCATTGCTGTCCTTGGGATTGCTGAAAATATCAAGCAGTCTGATTCCCCACAAAAATCTTTCACTGCATTGGCAATGTCATCCAATTTTTGCTGGTATTTGCTGTTTGCCAAAGGATCATATCTTTTCTTTGGGAAAGAATTCAGCTTAGTTCCCTGCTTCTTTCCCCTTGTGCCAAATCCATCTCTACAAAGCTTTAGGTCCTTTATCTTGACTGGTTTCACACTCTTATTGTTTGGCAGCCATTTGCAGGCTTTTAATGTGCATGAAGGATTGTTTAGTCCAAGTCTGCTTACGGCTTCTATTCTAAAAAGTGCCCCTGCCATATGATTGCAGGTTTGGGACATTCCTGCCATGCATGTACAATGTGTTCGCATAATTTTCCCAGTTTCTTTGGAAAGGCAAAGCCATAACTTGTGTGGAAAATCACTTATCCTCTGAGAAGGCTTGCAATTTCCCCTAATAAAACAATATTTGCTGTCACCATTGATATAATGGAAGAACAATGGTAACAGCCAACCACCAGCATAGTAACTGTAGGCCTTTGATGTTTTGTAGTCATTCAAGTCAGTGCTTGATAATTCATTGGGATGAAAGGCCAGAAAGCTGTAGATGTCTGGGTAAAGCGTCACTGGCCAGTATTTTACCCCATTTCCTTCACTTATCCAGCCATCAACCATAAGCATAGGATCTGGAATTTCTTTGTCATTGATTATAAGCTTTGATATTCATTTGCAATTTCTAGTTGTACTTCCTGGGCAGATTTTACAACTGGAACGGCATTTTCAACGGCATTGAAAAGCCTTGCAACAAGTTATTCCTTGTTTCCGCTTAGTTTCAGTCCACGGAGATGCAAAAAGTCTTTGCTTGAACACATGCTTTTTAGTCGTTTCTTTTATTTGTAAAAGCATTTGTCACATCATGGTCTTCTTGGCTTTTGAGGGGGTTGCCATCCTCGTCCACTCTGTCCTTGAGAAAGGGTCTCTGCTGACTACTTACCACTAAGCGCTGCGTAGGAAACTGCAAAGGATTTGGGACGGCGGCTTGAAATCAACACTGCGTAGGAAACTGCAAGGCACTTGCGAAGACAAGAAAAGAGAAGAAGAGGACAAGGGGCAAATCATGTCCGACCACTGGCTCATCTTCTCCGCATCAGCCCAAGACTTGGGAATGGTTACTATTTTTGCTTCAAATTGAGTCACAGAGAATATTTTGGTGCGAGTGGCGAAGTTGCACTGAAAAAAAATGGCGCCAAACCCACCACAGCTACTTAGTGTTGCTACGCTAAGTTTCTTGCTTCAGGTGGTTTCAGATTTGCAATATGTCTGTTCCTCTCACATTGTGTGTTCTCACATGTTCGTCTCTTTGACGAATTTTATCAACATCAAACGCAATAAGGAAGAATGGAGCGGAGGAGCCTTACACAGGTGAGTTATCTCTTCCTTCATTCAAGGTTGACTTGTTTAGGCCTTGGGCCTGATGTCTTTTTCTTTTGTGTTTGTAGCATTAATATTCTGCCTTGCTTCGTCTCCTCCTGAACATTACATCTCGACCTTGAATATTTCTTTTCTTATTATCCAGGTTGCGGTCAATGTTTAGGGAAGATCTCATTGGCTATATCCAATTGCTGAGCTAAATTTTATGTTGGAAAACCAGTTTGCTGGTGAGGAAAATAGAGCACCGAAATGTGAAGTAGGAAAACCGGTAAAGCTTGCATTCCCAATGGTCGAGAAAGTAAGGATGAGAATAACAGGTAAAGAGAAGAGAGAATGGGTTTAGAAAGGTATATCGCTCAATTTCACACAGACCAAAGTTGGAAAAAGTCATATGGATAGATTTTGGTATTCTATTCCAGAGAAATATAGCAGATCTATAGAGAAATATAGAAATATAGGTGTCTAATGAACAGGGAGAGAAATGAAGAAAATTACAGCTGATTAAACTTAGTGCAACCAATATTAGCTACAAACATGCTTCAATTTTAAAAGAAATCACTTATTTTATGAACTCCTCATACAAGTTTGTCATGGGAAGTTATCCCCTTCCAACAAATCTCATTCCAGTTGGTGATATTAATGTCATGCAAAAACCAAAGAATGTGTATTGAATGTTCTTTAATAAAACACAATTCCCTCTATAAAACACTTGATGATGAGAAGAAAACAGATTTTGATAAAGAAACTTCAAAATTTAAGCAAGAAACTTGGATAACAGAAGAAGAAAAGTTATCAAAACTAAAGGATGAGAAAGAAGACGCATTAGTGCTGAATCAAAAAGTGTTGGAAGAAAAAGTGTTTAGTGAAATGCAGTGTTTCATGATGACCTTTGCAATAAGGTGCCAAAGGAGAATCTTGCAAGGAAAAGCAGCAAGGGTTACAGATGGCATCCAAAATTAAGACAATACAGTATATACAGTACTTATTATATGTTTCAAATTTTCATGAACGTAAAAATGTCAATTGGAAATGACAGCTTCAAAATAAGCCTGCGAGCAAAGATGATGATAAAAACCATCATGTTTATTTATGGGTCCCCATACTTTTTAACATTCATATTCAACAAATTCTATATAGTGACAACAGTACAGTATAAATCAAATTATTTATGTTTAAAAAATCTAACACTCATTCAAAAGGTGAACAATTCAATACACCACTTTAAGGCTGATATTTGGGACTGTGTTGTGGCAAGATCAAGATGGTGAATGGAAACTGTGCTGTTGTTTTATGTAAGAACAGTAACTACAAACTAAAGAAATGGAAGAAAGAGTCTTGTTCGTTGCACTTGAGTCAGACTCACGAAGAATGTCCTTGCCCAAGACCCTTCACCCTTCATCGATTCCCCAGTGCCAAGTTAAATGCTGAAAGGAGAAAGGAATGGATAAAAAAAATGAATCGAACAACTGCCTGGAAGACTGCATGGACTCCTGGACAGAGTGATCTTGTTTGTTCCTGCCATTTTGTTGATGGAATACCTACCCTCGTCAATCCTGATCCAACTTTAAAGCTAGGATACATAAAAAAACCAGGAAAGAAAACCAGACGGGAACTTATTCGGGTAGCACCCCTTGAAGAGAGAAATGCTCCAGAAAAACCCACTGAAATGGAAGAGGAAGTTTTAGAGGAACATGTCCCTCAAGAAATTCAGCTCTGCAAGGGCTGTGTTGAAAAAAGCTCACTGATTGAGGCTTTAACACAAGAAAGAGACAACTTGATGAGCAGAGTAGAAGAGCTTACAAAGGAACTAAATAAGGCTAAAAACGAAGAAAGGCCATTTTCTTGGACAAAAATAAAAACAGATGCCAAGATGAAATTCTATACAGGGGTTTCAACAATTTTGCTATTCACCAGTTTGTTTGATTTGATCAAACCATGCTTGCCAAACCTTATTTATTGGAGAGGGAAGAATACTTCAGGGGCAAAAGAAAAGCTCCATACTCAAAGAAAGCAGAAAGTCAGCCAAAAAGAACAGTTTCTGTTGGTGCTGATGCGCTTAAGACTTGGTGTAATGAATGAAGACCTTGCTGACAGATTTCTCATTTCACCAGGAACCTGCTCAATGATATTTTCTACATGGGTAAAATTGTTGAGTCATCTACTTGGGAATGCATCACTGGTTTGGCTACAGAGAGAAACCGTAAAACAACATCTTCCTGACGTTTTCAAAGGCAAGCATGCAAAGACAAGATGCATTATAGACTGTTCAGAAGTTTACATCGAGCGACCAAAATCATTGCATGACCAAGCTGCCACTTGGTCAGATTATAAAAAAAATAACACTTTAAAGTTTTTAATTGCAATTTCACCAAGTGGATACGTAACATTGCTATCCGATTGTTATGGAGGTCAGACATCTGACCGACATATTTGCAAGGACAGTAACTTTTACTATCTTTGGGAAGCAGCTGACGTCATCATGGCTGACAGAGGCTTTAAAATAAAAAAGGATTTGCTATATTATTACTGCAGTCTCAGCATACCCCCGGGTGCGTGTGTCAAGTTGCAAATGACAACTGCTGTGCATACATGTAGAGCGGGCAATCAACAGATTAAAGGAGTTCAAGGTTTTGAAAAATACACTCCCAATAAACATGCTGCCCCTTGCTGACGAAATTATTAGAACATGTGCTGCATTGACTAACTTTCAGCCACCTTTAATAAAGAAGAACTAATTTGTGACATTACAGTACATCTGATTTGTAACAAAACATTGTCATACAAATTAAAATATGTCTGAAAGTTAAGATTATTTCGAGCAGATAAGAGATAAACGAACACTAAAGAATTCTTTGTGAAACAAGATCCAAATTTAACTTAAATGCACACAAAAAATGCATCTGCAAACAGATATACTGTTTTAAAACAGAGATGGTACATAGTAGTTCCTAAAAAATTCACTGTAAATGTTTTTTAGCTCAAGCCAATAGTCCATATTAAAGTCAACCTTTTCGCAGAAACTCCCATGTGGAGTCCAGACAAAAAAGAATTCTTGGTGAATACCTGGTGCAGCCACTTGAACTTGACACTGTGTAAAATATTTGTGTCTTTGGTTCAATCTCATGACTCCATCTATTGATTTGAGATAGGGCAGGCTAACTGTTGGGCTGATGGGTAAGGTATGGCGCACAGAAAATGGACACTTAACCTCAAGACAGGACTTTCCACAGCAGGCACACTCAATAACCCTATCAGGGCTCCCACCAACATATGGAACCTCCTTGCTGAGAAACAAACCATACTCTGGAACTCTAACATCTTTATGTGATTCTGCAAATTTTCCAATAAAGGAGCTGACTGCCTCTTCTTTCATTGACCTTCCATATTTTAATGCAGGTAAATCTGGATTGATTTTCAATTTTCCTGAGACTTTTGCAAAAATTGAACTGAATTCATCTTAGATAAAAGACTTCTTCAGCGTTTTAAAACGTGTCATCACATCATGTGCCTTAGAAGCAGTAATTACAAGTTTTCTAAATGTAAACCACAGCACGTTGTCACTTTGACCTCGTGTAATTGTCTCTATGTGCTTAATGGTTGATTCTTGCAATGCCATAACAGTTTGCAAGAAATCAGTGGCATTTGTGGTCTGGAGAAGAATGTCTTCCAAAGAAGTTGGATTGGGCAGTACTTCTACATTTGATGGATGCATTGCTGTCCTTGGGATTGCTGAAAATATCAAGCAGTCTGATTCCCCACAAAAATCTTTCACTGCATTGGCAATGTCATCCAATTTTTGCTGGTATTTGCTGTTTGCCAAAGGATCATATCTTTTCTTTGGGAAAGAATTCAGCTTAGTTCCCTGCTTCTTTCCCCTTGTGCCAAATCCATCTCTACAAAGCTTTAGGTCCTTTATCTTGACTGGTTTCACACTCTTATTGTTTGGCAGCCATTTGCAGGCTTTTAATGTGCATGAAGGATTGTTTAGTCCAAGTCTGCTTACGGCTTCTATTCTAAAAAGTGCCCCTGCCATATGATTGCAGGTTTGGGACATTCCTGCCATGCATGTACAATGTGTTCGCATAATTTTCCCAGTTTCTTTGGAAAGGCAAAGCCATAACTTGTGTGGAAAATCACTTATCCTCTGAGAAGGCTTGCAATTTCCCCTAATAAAACAATATTTGCTGTCACCATTGATATAATGGAAGAACAATGGTAACAGCCAACCACCAGCATAGTAACTGTAGGCCTTTGATGTTTTGTAGTCATTCAAGTCAGTGCTTGATAATTCATTGGGATGAAAGGCCAGAAAGCTGTAGATGTCTGGGTAAAGCGTCACTGGCCAGTATTTTACCCCATTTCCTTCACTTATCCAGCCATCAACCATAAGCATAGGATCTGGAATTTCTTTGTCATTGATTATAAGCTTTGATATTCATTTGCAATTTCTAGTTGTACTTCCTGGGCAGATTTTACAACTGGAACGGCATTTTCAACGGCATTGAAAAGCCTTGCAACAAGTTATTCCTTGTTTCCGCTTAGTTTCAGTCCACGGAGATGCAAAAAGTCTTTCAACTCAGCAACTTTCATCCCAGATAGTGTCTTGAAATCCATAACAACACGAGTATATTTCTTCAGCACTAAAAAAAAATCAGCGTTGTGAACACACTTATAAAAGTGTTTAAAAAAACTGTTCCACAGATAGCAGACCACAAAGAAAGCAATAAATCCAATATAAATAATGTAAACCTTTGGTATAAACTTCGTTGACAACCAAAACTCCACAGTAAACAATATGAGAGCAAGCCACGCAGTAAAATTTTACATCCCAAAACTAGTGCCAGACCTCGGGTGGGATTGAGGCGCGCTGTTTGTTAAAGTGGTCTATTGGATAAGAATCATTTCATCAAAATTCCACTGTTTTACACAATTTTTGAGACAATATGACAGTTTGTTTCCTAATTTTATTTGTTTATAATAACGCATTTTCTGAATTGTAGGGTTATAAGACTGTTTATCTATTTGGAACCAAAGCTCAAAATCATACAAAGAGTTCCATGGAGGTGGTATGTCTTCCAATTAATGAAACAAGAAGCAGATAAAAGGGGTCTGGAACAGAATGCCAGAAGGGGTGGAATAATATTGGATGAGATGGCAAACCAGGTAAACCAAATGCTAAATCTTTTACTCATAGAAGCCTTGTGGGAAAATAGAGTATTTATCTTTATACCGTACTTGAAAGGGCCATAGGAAGTAGCTTCTGATCCGGGGGCAATTGTTCTTAAAGAAAAAAACAATACATCTAATAAATGCTTGCAGTGTAGCACCACCATTGTTTTCAAAATTATTTACCAAATGTGCAGTCTAGAGTTTCTCTTCATTCAATTTACACAAACGAAGGACTGATACAGGTAACATCCTCCTGAGTCTTCTGGCTGGAAAATTAGATGATTTCACTCTGCCACAGTTCTTTTGTACTTTTAACAGTAAAAATCATTTTCCAACTTCTCCCCTTTTTAGGAAGATTGGCAGTTGCAGTTTAAGAGTGGAACCATGCAACTGGTTGGTTTAGTTGATATGGGAACTGAGAAACCCAGTATGAGAGCAATGCAGACAGGGACAGACAATGCCCTGATAGCAGATCAAGTACTGCAACTGTTGTTTATTGGTAATTACGAATTCAGATTTCCGTTTGCTCATTGGCCAATCACCAATACTTCACCAGGTGTACTTTACTTAACATTTTGGAAGGCTGTCAAGTGGTCGCTGAACATTGAATTTGAGGCGTTTTATGCATGCTTTAATGGAAGTGAAGTGAACAGAAGCTTTGTTAAATTGCATTTCAAATATGATGACCCTGTTAAACAAAACTTTACCATCACAAACTTACATACCAAAAGACGATTTATCTTCATGATGGATCCTGAGGTATGTGAATACAGTATAATACAATACCATGCAAATTATATGTTTTTATATAATGGTGGACACTTTGCCAAAAATGGGGGGCGAAGCTATGTCAAAAAGCATTTCATTCCTAAAACACAATGAACAAGGTGTTGGTCTTAAAATGTTTTGTCAAATGATGCTCTCGCAGTCCATTTAATGAATTAATATGTATGTCAACTGCCGCACATTGTTCATAATTAATTTGATCTGCCGCACACATTGTTCATAAAATTTATTCTAGACGTCACCAATATTCAGAATATCTTGGTGACCTGTGCCCTGTGATCTGGTG
>JAACYV020252525.1:0-16894 GCA_009936425.2 Chrysaora fuscescens | reverse complement strand
ATTATTGAAATTTCGAGGTAAAAGACTGCGAACGAATAAAAACTCAAATAGAAAATTGTTATATTGCGTTGAATTATCATATAGATATTTTTTTTAGGTAGTTTTGAGTATCAATATAAATCATATGTTCAGTTTTGTATGAACAAGTTCGTCTTTCAAATTTCTATTTCTCTGTAGAGCCAGGACTGGTTTCTTCTTCAAAATGCGGGACAATATAGGGTCATTTTCGATATAGTGCCGATGTCGCTTTAGAATATTACCAATGTGTTTTGTATTAATATTAAAATGGATAATGAATGGAAGAGTTTTATCGCTATTGTTATTCGTGTCATTTTCCTTTAATATATCATTCCTTGAAACCGAACGTGCCTTGTCAAATTCAGAATTTATCGACAAAAATGTCTGGATAACAGTTGAATGAAATCATGCAAAAATCCCAATTCCTTGAGCAGATATCAAATTACTTGCTTCCGCTAATTCGGTCATTCTATTTGCCCACACCAGGTTTGTTAACACACAGTTATTTCGTTGCATACACACAGTTATTTCGTTGCACACACATATTTATTACGTTGCACACACACAGTTATTTCGTTTCACACACGTTTATTTCGATGTACACACACAACAGTTTGTAAGTTATAGCATACACACAACAGTTTGTCAGTTGTAGCACGCACACAAAAGTTCAACTATATGCACACACATTTATTTCGTTGTACACACACAAACATTTAAAAAGGTGGTTTTAATAAAGTTTACTTGTGGAGGCACAAGAATGATTGTTTACATGCACAAAATTATTTTTCTACATCGACATTTTTTAAAAACTACATGGACACAGTTTTATCATTTTTTGCCGCAACGGCGCGCCATACCGGGGCGTACCTTTCTACATAAAGAATAACAATTAATTTATTAAATCCCACTTTAGGAAGCTAAATACATCAAAGACCAATAAAAAAAAGCCTACTTGGTACTTACCAGCCGGTGGGGAGTAAACGATTCATTTGTTGCTTGATCGCGTGCATCTAGAGTACAATTAGGCCCAGTTGTACTTCTTTATCTTCCCTGTCAATCGGGTCAAACATTTAGGGCAAACAGGACACGTCACTTAAACTCCGCGATTCATGTTCACTTGCACTGTAATAGTCCTTGATGAAGCGAGATCAATTCACCTAGTGACGTCACATGGTCAGAATGGAAAAAACTGATCTTGCCTTGCCTCTCTTTCGCAGCGCAAAATTTGGCTATTAAATTTGAAATATCTCGATAACAGATTAACCGATTCGAAAAATCCCTACACTTCCCCTGGAAGCTTGCTTATCGAGAAAAAAATCGCGTTTTTTCATTGAGCATTTACTGTGTAAATACAATTTAATGCGTAGACCACAAAGCCACTTGGGATATGCTAGCAGCCCTTCACGATTGGCTTTCTATTTACTTCTCGTCTTAGATTTACTAGCTATCTTCGGTAAATTTATTATATTGTTGATACTTCTCGTATAATTATTATTCTTGTGAGTATCGTTATATCACATTTATATATACAAACTCATACATATCAATCGACTATCATCTGTGGTCGCCGCGAATTAAATGGCAATACGGTTAATCGATTTGATGCACTGTTCTCTGTTGTTTATCGCGATCGTTGTTTATTTGTTAATTTCGATTTCATCTCTACTAATTTTGTTGCGCTTAACTTCTTTTTTGTGAGCTTGATGGTACTTTTAATCATAGTCACTATGTTTTAACCTTCTTTTCTTCATCCTCATTTTCATAGTAGTATATCAGTTCTTTCTTTGTCCCTTTATCGGTGATGAACTTGATATTCGTGATATTTTTCGAATTATGGTTTCAAATTTTTGATGGACAACCTAGTCGACCAAACTTGGCCAGTAATGAGAACAGCGCCGTTTCATAGTTGTTGAAGGTATAGCCATAGATGAGGACACGAATGAAGTTGTCGATAACCTGATCAAGAGGTTTCAATAACTCACTGGTGTTTGGAATGGTGCGCATTACAAACGTAAATGGATGTCTCAGTCCGTGAATAAATGCAGAGAATAATACACGAGACTGAGTAGTAGCAAAAGAAGGAAGCATGTTTGTGGAAGCACCTGCTTTGACCTTTTCACTAACGTATTTTCTGTGTTTTTGATTGTCCTAATAGTTATTTGTCCGAATTTGAGTGATGGTACGAATCTTAAAATAGTATTCCACCATGATTTTAAATCGGCAATTTGGCATACACCAGTTAAATGATCTGCGAAGGCGATCTGTATTAAACTACTTTCTTTGAGTTATGACGATGCCGTTATTAATAATGGCCTTAGACCAGCAGCGTACAGGACCATTGCAACTGGAAAACCTTGTGCCGTGCCTTCACTTGATGGTATATCTTTGCCTTGTGTTCATTTGAGGGTATTTTTGTTGCCTTATGTTTGTCGCTACTTTAGGACATAATAATTTGATAATATGTAACAGTAAATTACCATTTATTGACATAAAAGCCTTGCTGGCATCTATTTGAATAAAACCATAAGTTTCGTCACTATTATATAGATCAATTACAGCATGTATTGTTACTTTGACTCCAGCCCCTTGTCCTGAATAGAGATGACTGTGGTCTGTGGTTGAAAGTATGTCAGGTTTCACAATAGCCATCGCAGCTTTTCCGCATATGCGTCTCAATACCTCTCCTATACCTATAGGTCGTACACCAGGTTATTTATCAAGGGAGTATAAGCGACATTCCACGAGTGCTTGAACACAACTGGAGTACTGCGATTCTTCGGTATATATTTTCTTGTCATCAGTGCAACGGCGTGGCACAGGTCGTCCGATGTTGTTCCATAAATGTGGCTGGTGGATATCTTTTTCCAGAAGTCAGCATCCAAACCTGACGGGTCGCTTGAAACCTTCGTTTTAATAGCACTTTTTTTATCAGATTCAGCATTTTTATTGTCAAATATAATCGGATTAACTTTCTTAACAGGTCCATGGAGCATCATGGAAGCTATTCAGCTTTCCCGGGTGGGTGTTTCTCTCAAATTAATTGCATCGTTGCATTGGTAAGTTGTTAAACTCCACCCTAGGCAATTTCGTCTAATAATTGCAAAGCTGGGTTTACTTTACCCTCAATTAATAATTTTGCGAATCTTTTTGCTGATTTCTCAGTGCTTCTTGGCTTTGCGTGGACTCTAGATAAACGATCTTGTATAATAGAGCATTCTTCAACAAGTTCGTTGATTTTACTAAATTCCATGATTAGGTCCTTTGCTGCTCCATTTGTTCATTAGATTGGTCATCTCAGTAATGAAATTTTTCCATGCTGTGCCTTTTGAAAGGTCGAATAGATTCTTTCTTCATTTCTTCTCAAATATTTTATGGGTGATATGACTTCTCCCTCTCACCATAGCTCTGAGTTTGAATCCCCTTTCATTCATTGAAAAGTCATTTAAACGACTCGACGATAAAAATATCTCGGGGTGACGATTAGAAGAAGGCTTTCATTTTGGACATTAAAGTAAAAAAAGCGGCAAAAATATCGTATTATTCACTTTGGCAAAAAGGACAGAGTGCAGTAGTTTTCAACAAAACCTGTTTCTTCATTTACTTGTTCTCACAATAATGTCAAATTTTAATTACACTTAAGAAGCCTAGGTCACAAAATCGATCGAATTTTGGTTAACAATAAAGGTTACAATAATTCTTTAACAGCTGGAAAAATAATTTTTAAATATTCTGATTAAATGATGTTTAGCTAAATTTTGATACTGTTATCAAGCAGATAGGAAATGAGTATCTAGAATTGTTGACTGAAATATTAGAAGAAAATAGAATAAAAAAATGTCAATGGAGCGTAACCTAGTGGGTTATATCACCCGATTGCATTGACAATTTATCTTTATCATTTCTCTTTATTACGCATATTGCAACTGTCGGTAATATGACATTGACTGCATAACTATTCAGGTTGGCCAACCCTAGAAGCATCGCGATAATTCTGCGCATCATTCAGCTATGCCAACGAACAGCTACAACATTAATTTTCGGTTAGCACAGACCTTCCTAAATAACTATGGGTACTAAGAGAGTCATCACTGTTCATTGTCATAACTTGAACTTTTCGTTAAGAATGGTATTAAAGTGCTGAAAAAGTCAAACATCTTATTTCTTTAAGAGTTAAGAGAATATATGCTTTCAATCAGCAAGTAGCCATGTGTGTTGGACAAATATAGCTTGTGTGATAGAGAGTCATTTTGCTACAAGGCAATTATTGCACTGAAGAACTAAGAGAAAACAATTTAAGGAACATATTTTGAAAAGGTTACTTACTAAAGCCAAGGAACTTAACGTTTTTTCACCACCTGACAAATTTGAAATATTTTTCCAGCTTTTTTTTGGAGGGCGGACACTAAAATATAAAGAACAGCAAAACGTGCTGAATCAAAATCGATTGAAAAATGCTACAAATCTATTGAGAGCAAGACAGTAAATTTTTTAATTGATTGAAAAATGTTGCAAATCAATGGAGAATAACAAAATCGGCATTCTGAAGAAGCACCGCATAATGCGAAGTAAAAGTACATAAAAATAATTTGATTTATTTATTCGCCGTCGTTCTCCTAGTGTCGCTCTGAGGTGTTTCTATTTTACTTCTTTTCTAATAATCGAATTCGCCGCAAGTACACTTAAGGCTTTTTAATCAAGTACACGGTCCCTCTTTCTAAGGTCTATTGAGAATAACCTTCCTGGACGGTATATCCTATTGTATTCCTACAAAAATAAATTATAACAAAATAACCACTGAAACAAATGGTTAATCTTGCATCACTACAGATTCTTGTGTCGATATGGTCATAAACCATTCTTTTGGGAAAATCACCAAAAATGAGCAAGTTGTTATAGAAAGCAATGGATTTGCAGCTCCATTCCGCTCCAGGTTTGTGTTCATATTGAGTTCTCCAATTCTTGAATTCTGAATTCTTGAATTCTCCAATTCTTGAATTCCGAATTCTCCAATTGATAACCACCGTAAAGCCTCAGTTCCGCTAGGAGTGGCACGACAATTTAGCACAACCAAAAAAGGGTCTCCTGGACGGTGTTGGAGAAGCAGTGGAAAACAAGGAATTCGGCGAATTCGAAGCAATCCGCCGAATTCTCCAATTGAGTACATAATGTAAATTCCCTATATTTGCCCACAGCGGCTAGCTACAAAGGCCTTAAACGACACAATTCGCCAGGCCTGTTTCACATATCTTAAAGAACAGAGTTTCAGTGAAAGAAAATGTGCTTTTTCAATTTTTATATCAGCTCAGAAAAGCCACCTTTAACGTAGTCAACAGAAAAAATGTGGCCACCTTAATATCGCTGTATACCAGAATAAACGTTGTTATATTTAGTTTATATATAGTTCAGTTTCCTTTTTTGCTGCATTCATGGTGTTGTTTTGTTGCAAAGAATTGTTCATCTAAACTCCCATTTCAATTATGTTAAGCTATGGTTGCTATGCAAAATCTTTGAAATCACCTTACATAATCTGTTACGATCCCAACATATTTCTATGGATCCAAATAAAACATTCCATTCATTATTTTAAGAGTACTAAGCTAGTAAGATTGGTTTCCTCCAACAGATTGGAACAAGAAAGTCTGAAGCAGAATATCTTTCAAGGTTTATAAATTTCCGTTCAAAGAGAAAATCAATTACATTGCATTTATGTTCATGTGTGTCAGCTTTTCAGTTGAACTTTTATGCTCAACATATAAAATCGAATTTCCGCGAAGATAAAATATTCAGAGAAGGCACCTATTAGTAAAGAAATCGTCAGATCAGAATGCTGGACAGGCCATGTCATCAATACTTTTAATTAGGTTTGCTGTTCCAAAATGAAGCAAAATTACCTAAATACAATTCCCTCGGAAAACGGGTCCAAGCTGTCAACAAGCTCCAACTCGGCATCTCCTCCTATAGTGATCATCTGAAATGAAGCAAGAAACAAATTGGTCACACCATGAAGCATCAACGTTACCATACACGCAGCAGAAATCAGGGAGCACCATAAGACTTGAGAGACCAAAAACAATAAAGCAATTTAGTTCTTAATCTTGTTGTAAACTTCAAGCTCCAACTTAACAAGTCTTCTAAAAACTTGATTTGCTATATATCTATGGGTTTAGTTCCCTCTATTATGTAAATCATACCTAACTACGAGGAAACTTTCTTACAGCTGTTGTGAATTAAATTGTTGTCTTTTACCGGATTTGATGTGCTTACATTTTTTGACAATTATTGAAACGAAATTCCTATGAAATCTGCATACTGCAGTACCGTTAGTAATGAAATAACAAAGAAGACGGAAATGTAATTGACAGCATGCATATAAATTAAACATAATTTATATGAAACAGCAACACAAAATCATGTAGAATAAATATCTTAATTATAGAAATAATGTAAAAAGGATAACAATCAGTTGAATTTTTTATTGCATCCACGTTTTACGACCAACAATACAGCCATTGGTGAAAAACTAAAGCCAAACCTGATACATCTCCTTCAGTTTTGTTGTGATAATACTGAAGCTGGACATGAATTCGTCAAGTCTTTGTTTTCTTTTAGCTTCGTGCTCTTTGCGTTTTCGGTCGCGTTCTTGTGTAACATTATCAAGTTGTGATACGCGATTAAGATACGTTTCCTCCTATTAAAACAATATTTCGTACTGTTATTCACTAATGAAAGATGCAGAATAATAACATGTAGGCTAAAGAAGATTGTATTAAGCAGATTAATTCTTCGTAGATGATGATTCACAGTAGATGTGTTTGTATTAAAAAAATGCTGAAACGAAGGGAAAGAATAACAATAAATTCACCTTTTCCCGATATTCTACAATGGCTGCCATATTGGGTTTCATTTGCGCCAGCATTTCCTCGTTTACTGTGATGTTATACTAGGGAAAATACTCGCAATTAAAGAATCTTTTTTTGATAAAATTTCGGAACATATTGAAAACGAACCGAGGAGTTGCGAAATCCAGAACTACCCAAATATGAAATAAGCACAAACTAGCGATGAATTACAAAAACAATTAAATGTATATATATTTTGAGGCTATTGATTGAATGCGTAATTCATAGCTACAGTCTGAGAAATAAATTCTGATATAGATTGCAGAACATTTAAATTCTGTAGTACAATTTGATGGCACTAATTTTAAATCTTGAATTATCTTTGCGATATATCCCTAAACTATTGCTAAGTTATGACCTATGATTTCTTTCAAAAAAGTTGGCATCCTTGCCAAATTCTCTTAAAGGAATTAGTACTGTGCTATAACTGTCTTTTTGGTGTCTTGAATCTTAATTCCTGTCGTTCTCCTACCGCCTGGAATTATGCACGGAAATTCTCCATCGGTATTGAATTTATTACAGGAAATGTAGTGCAAGCTTTGTTTTAACCTGTAAAGAGGTTTCTACAAAAATGGTTTAAGATACGATCACGCTATATGAAAGACAAACATTCATTAGCTCAAATTCTTTGCGTTTTTGTTATAGATTTGGAATAGGTTTACTCTCAGTGCATTTTGATTTACATAAGGCTGTGGCAGGTAGACTTTTCTATATCAGCATGTTATCTAGGCCTATGGATAGGATCTCAAATTGGTTTTATGTCTATTTACATAGGCTCTCAGACTTAAACATGAATCTCACGAACTGGGTTCCTTTCCATTTCTATGGCCAATTTTTCAATTTTGGAAATGTTTGGAGAACCGAGCATACGAGGATATAATGTAAACAGGGATGTAGCTGTCAACATAGGAGAAATTTTGCATTGTGGAGAATGAAATGCATCAAAAATGCTTATACCGTAAAAACATCTACCAAACCATATGCATTTGGTTTTAAAGACAACGAAATAGTTCTTATTTACTCTTGATTGAAGGTTCCTACAGAAATAAGAAACTCATTTATGTTTATTTGTAAATAATAAGGTATCTTGCCTTTAAATGATGCACAGTGGTTAAGCTTGGTTTAATACAACTGATCTAGGCAAACATTCAGTTTGGTGCAGTGCCATATACAAATAGAAATCATAAAGTCAATTAAGCCTTTTTAACTTTTAACACTTCATATTTATTACTGTTTGGACAACGCACGCAGCAAATATATTTTTATTGGGTTTCTTATGAAAATCAAGCTCAAACATAAAAACTCCTTTGTTTGAATGATCGTACTAAATCATAATCCCACGCAGTGAGATCGCAACGGCACCGGTGTACTACATTGCCGACTTGGATAATGACATAATTTACATAAGCAAAGAGCGTTGTTACCATAATTTCTTCTTTATTAATGGCTTCTAGTTCTTCGCTTGACAAATCTGGAAAGGCTTCTTCCTCTTCATCTCCAGGGCTTCTATTCAAGTTGTGTAGCACAAGCTTGTTCATCTATGGCAAAAAAATACATGAAAATGAGAAGTTGCAAAAAAACAAAAGAAGTTACCATCCTCTTTCTCATCGTCTTTTGCCATCCTCATTCCTTTCTATTTTCTAACTCTTGTGGACTACAAGTGAAAGTAAATAACCAAAAAGAACTGTTAAATGCAAAAAACCAAACCTAACCCTTGTACATAAAGCACGAATCGCCTCTTCTCGGTAAAATATCAAAAAATTAAACAAATTTCTTTTTTCCATGTTTCAGAATGGTGCAAACTTGTTGGTTTTACTGCTATTTTGTTATTGTCTGTGGTGTTGCAATTCCATATAAAAATTTTGGCTATTGACATTAGTAGTCTTAGGTCAATAAAAAATCTTTTCACATAAGAGAAGGGCACTTTACAGAGAACGGAGCTAGCCGTCTGTGCATTACCTCAGAGTTCCAATGCTTTAATTTATTGATGTTCTCTTTTATGATGTTCTCGTACTTCTGTACGTCATGCTTTAAATCAACTTCTTTTTCCTTAAGATCACTGTCTTGATTCTCCAAGTTACTATATTCTTCTTGGACTTGTTTGAGTTGCTTTTCTTCTTTTTGAATTGCATTCTAGAAATAATATAATACTACACATAATTTTCTGGTATACAATGATGAAAAGCGGTTTTAGGACAAAAAGCAAGTCACTTGAAGCGTAATCCTTCTTAAGCTTCTTGCTACGATTTTGCAATCCGTTTTGCATTTGCTTATAGGCACTTATAAGCAATGACGACTTGTTCTTAACTGCAGTCTTTATGAATTTAGATGTCAACGAAGGAGTTAGCTTTTTGATAATACTATGAAAGAATATTCATCCTTCGAAGGTGGCCATGATTTTCAATGATAAAGGACAATAGATTTGACCATTTATCGACTGCATCGACTGGCTGAATTTCTAGAATAACAAGTTCCAGCCCTCCCTCTGGTAAATACTTACGTCATTGATCCATACTACTCTAATGTCCAATGCTCCAAACAATTGAACTACAATGAAACTAATACACTGAAATAGCATGAGTGAAAAGATTGATTTTGGAACCAAACTAAGAAAGTCTCCTAGGTATGCTATTTTAAACTGATCGATTGATCAATTTCCACAGGCACACAAGCCTAAGCCTGCACGTATGGTCTCCATATGGAGTATCTCGATTCCACCTACTATCTCTTTCTCAGTGGACTAGATTTCAAGGCTGTTTATAGCATGATTGAAGAAGACCTTTTGAAGTTGGATAATGCGTTTGGAATATAAGTGGGTGATGACATATTTGAGGTTTGTAAAAATTATCTTTTTAATCTGTTTTCCTGACACAGGAAAAAACCCCTTACAAGCAGTCCAGGAATTGGCCTACAAAGAATGAACGCGAATTGTGACGAATCACTACATCTCCCCTTATCAAAATAAACCATGACTATGAATAAACTAAAATATTCAAACAATCTATCAGAAATATAGCATATTCAAATAGATCGTCATAAATACTCACAAGCATGGTCAATGTGTAGTTCTCATACCAGATTATTTTAATCCAGTTTCTGGATTTCATTTTATATTTATATAAATACTTGAAATTGGTTAGGTAGAATTTGGAAATACCCAACCCTAACTCGTCTGTCAAATCAGACAATATCACCAATACGAATCGTCCCAAAAAAATCAACCAACCGACTGACCGGTTGACCATCTTCAAAGCTCGTGCTGTTAACTAATCTACTATAGCAACCAATCAAAATCCATTAAACCAAAGAGTGGCCCGCCAACAAATAGTGATAAAACAATTAGTTCTGATATTCAATTGGAAATAAAGCCCTTTAGTAGCTTGTCTGCTCCAGATGTTATGCAGAATGATGATGATAGATCCAATAAAACCTTCCGATTTGAGTGATTGAATTTAAATGTTTTTATACAACACCTGACAGAAAGAATACACCGTTACCTTACGATAACTGATCAATGGAAGTCGCAAGGAGACAGAGCTTACATTGTTAAGCATATGACTTTACCTGTGAAGTTTGATAGTCATCGAGTATTTTGACAGCATCCTCTTCTAGCTTGCTAATATCAACCTACAAAATAATACAGCATATGAAGCACGACGAGGGCCGTTCAAACACATTGTGTACAACCAAAAAAAGCTATAAATCGTTTCGTCTGCATGGCAGGACGAAATATTGGTAGAAATTAAATTTAAACATATTGCTGTCGTTTTTGTTGCGTTGCAGTGTTCCTGCCTTTTTTTACAAATCATTGATGGTATTTCAGGCAAAACGTTTTGTTCTCCATCATAGAGAGCATCAAACAGCCCTGCAAGTGCAGAGATGAGCACAGTTATTCAAACGATAAAAGTCTTCATCCTGGCTATACTCATAACCAGCACAAATGAAAAGCAGAAAGGCCAAACAAGAGGCAGTGCTTAACCCCAAATACACATTCCTTGTGCTCCCAGATTAACTTTAGCAGTGTTCAACTCGCCATTTAAAACAGCATTCACGAATAAACAACAATTATTGGATTAAGAATAAAGCCCCATTAGAAAATTAAACATGTATACTACTGCTTGCTACACAACTGTTGATTGCTGTGTTTTTGAAACATTTAGCAAATAGCAAATAGCAAAACAACGTTTCATTTTCTACGTTCCTCGTGTGTTCAGTATGTTTATACGTCTGACTTAATTGTCTATCATTATCATTTAAATCATCAACTAAATCGTGATATCCTCGTTTTCTTGGGGTAAGATCGCTGGTCTCTTCTATGTTCCTGGACTTTCAGTAGACCTTTAGGGCGCAGCTGCAGTGCATCGATCAGCACAATTGTATGCTCCTCGATTCTTTCTATTATGTATAATAGTCTCTAGATATATCACCAGGACAAAAATCGAAATAGGCCTGAAGTTAAAACCAGCAATGTTTGGGTCTGTTTTCGCTGCCTTAATTCTAAATCACTAGTATGGAATTTCGCAGAATACTCAAGCTTCACAAAAAACGCTATTTTGGAGGACGCACGACGTTTGTCTTGAAAAATCCCATGTGTCCAGGGCCTTAATTACTAAAACAACTATAACAAGATCCATGCTCCCATTTATGAAGATGCCAACATTGTTTGACAACATTGGCCTATCTAGGAACACGGTAAGAAGAATGATTACGAAGAGTAATTATACTTTTATCTTTTCAATCATTGCACAGCTTTCTCGGATTTCTTTCGTTAATAAGGCTGTCTTAGCCTCTGCTTTAGCAATATTCCTAAAAAAAACCGTATACATTGAACATTATACATCGCTGCATACTCTGTTCAGGGAAATTTTGCAAGTTTAATGCTGCTAATATATAATATGGGAGGAATGTAAAAGAAGATAACAAAAGGGCAATATGATGACATGCTGAATAAATGTAGAAAAGAGCAGCCTAAAAGGATTTGTGCCACCTATTCACCTTCACTTTTTTATTTAGTTTAACGATGGTAACGACGATTTTGGTGAGATGCAATAAATCAAGATTTTAAGATAAAAAAACTACTCGATGGGCGCTTGGGGCGCGATTTTCAAAATTGCCAAGTGATACTCAACGTAGAAGTTGACAAGTAGAGACGATACACCGAATTCTATAGCTTTTTCATATTCTGGCGTTCAAAAATCCGAATAAATTGCGTACCTAAGTCATGAACAATTTCAAAGCAGATTTTTAAAAGTCAAGCCGTATCAATAAGATGTACTGGCAATATGCTAGACAATGCGATGGGCCTCAACCAGCACATGAGTAAATGAGTACGGAAGTTTGAACGGCACCCGACAAGAAATGTGTTTTCAAGGTGATAACGATGCTATTTCTAAAATCTGCTGATATTTTTATGATTCTTTTGTAAATAAAAAAGAACATACGCATGAGTGGCGACTGACAAGAAATGTTCACGTTTTATCTGCATAATCTAGGCTTTACGTAATACTTGGCCTCTGGAAATTTTAGGTATCAGGTCTTCTGTCCTTTGTCCTGTGCCAGAGCTCTAACTTTTTGGGTAAGCAACAAAGTGAGGCATATTACATTTTATAACATTTAAAATCTTCGATAAATTATTTACAAAAATTTAAGTCGAATATTTTCTGCATTCATGCAGAAATAGGAAAATTTCCAAGGGTACTTTTCCATACTTAGGCCTTTTCACATTCGCAATATTGTCAACTTCTACGCCATAGTGTCACGTGATGCCTTTCCCGCCAAACTTTAGAATGCATTTGTGGAGGGGTAAATGATCGAAGAAGGACAAAATATTTTGCAGACACATTAATTTAGCAATTACTGATAAGAATAAGAAGAAAAAAAATTTGGCATCAATTTTGGTAGCACAAAAATCCGTTAAGAGTCGAATCTGGAGAAGTAGGTAATAACTGTAAGGAACATCGGAAATAAAATAATACATAACATAGGAAAAAGGACACAGTCAACTAAATTATTAAATGTCCAAAGGATAGATCAACTGACATCAGTATTATTTACAACAGGGGCTATAATGGACCAATACATATTACGGAAAACCATTTACAGTAGCTACGTTTCAAATGAACAATTTAAATAACATCTTGAGGTAAAAGGGCATCTCTATACAAATACATGAAAGAAAATATTTCAAAAATTATGAAAGGGCGGTGACTTTAGAGTCAAATCAAGAAATGTAAAATGTAAGCGTGAATGTAAAATTTTACTTCAGAAAAAGCAACGTTTTTAGAAAAGACCCTGTAATATGAAGGATCGAAATTGAAAAGGTAACAATGCAACTCCAATCAATGAAACATTTCCTTATCAATGAAAAACTATATTTATGACAAACAGATCCATAAAATTGTGAAATTAAAAGAAAGTTAAATCTCTCCAGCACTGACTCCAGACCGAATTGGAGTAGGCAAATCGTTCTTATAATTTTTCGTTACTTTTTGAACATTTTCTCTTTAATCGACATTTCCAGAGGAATGATGTCAAGTTAGCCATTTATGCTGACAAAATACGCAAAGGATGCCATCACAGAATAGCTCGCATGCTGTTACTGGACATGGATGATTCCTTTCTTGGAACAAAATAGCACAGCAAATTGATTGCATATTAAGAAAATAAAAGGAGTGTGAAAGAACAGATCAAATCATTACTGCTTCAAAAAAACTTACCCTTCTAATGTAAAGGAAAACAAAAAGGCAGTAAAAACCGCACACACACCTGTTAGCAGTTTTCGCTGAGACATTGACCTTAGTGACACTTTGAGTAACTTCATCAATTAAATTGTTCACAGAGTCAACTTTAATCTGCATAAAACGAGAATTCGGAAGTCAACGACAACACAAAGGTTGCTTCACATAACGCAACAAGACATGACAATAAGGATAGGGAATTGAAATATTTGTTCCGGGTCCCCAAAAACAAAAAAGTAAATTAATCAATACAATATGTACATAATCAAAAACATCATTCTTCAATTATCTTAGTTCTCTGAAATATTCTGAGTCTACTATAATTTGAAGATAACGAAATATTCAAATAAGGAAAAGCACACAACGATAGAAAAAGAAAACCTAAAGGTGGAATGACAAACTAAAACGTTCGCTACTAATAATTCGCGCGGCATGCGGTGCATATTCAAGGCTAAAACCAAATAAAAAACAAACTTGTTGTGTTCGCAGCTTGGATCCACCAATATCCATTATTTTCTTGTGCAACCTAAGAACATTTTTGCATATTTCATTTTTATATTGCGTCATAGAATCGTGTCCAGATATTATCAGAGTTCGACAATATCATCTAATTTAATTCGGAAGAAATGGTACAGATACGGTAATGAGTATATGGCACAAGTAAAGCATTTCAATGGGCACCCACTTTTGGACAGAATCTTCAATGTTAGAAGCAGCTCGGGTGGCTTTCTTGTAATCTGAAAAATGATTAATGATATCATAATCCAAAAGACCAAAAGTGAAATATAAAATCTAATGTTCTAGGCTAGGATATTAGGGAATCTATCAGATCAATAAAGCTAACCATAAATGTAGTAAAGGGAGCTCAAAAAAGCAAATAAATAAGGAATGTTTGGAACACTATTGAAGATTCTTATGTTTTACCTTGTTGGCACAAAGCTACAATGTCAAGCAAGTTCTTGGTATGATTGGCATCCAGAGTTGCACTTCTTAATTGATCTTCGATATTTTCAATTCGGTCCGAGAGTTCTTTTTGTTGTGCTTTGAAGGCCTGATACCAAATATAAATTGCTCGCAAAAAGGCACGTTAAAGGTAACAGTTCACTGAAGCAAGTTTGCGTATTTGACGAAAAAATGAATAGGCGTCGATGCCTGATTAAATATAGAAAATAGCTGCAGGACAATTGTTGGTTACAATTGTTGCTGATCAAATTATGTTGAATTACTTCAATAAGATTACTTTGTGCACAAGCGAACAAAAGAAATGATAATGTAATATTCACTAAATCAACCTCTCTTTCCATAATAGCTTTCTCCAACGCATGTTCTTTAGATTTCAAATCTTTTTCAATGGTTTCATGCTCTCTATCCAAATTTGATTTTTTTTCTTTTAAAACCTAAACCCAAACATGACAGATTTAGATGATGGAGACACGCTACATTTAGGTTTTGTTTCTAAGCAAGGTACAATGCCAATAAACAAGCTCGCTTTTAACTATGGAGCAAAAGCAAAAGATAGACAAGCCTGTCTGTTAAATAATTGATATTAAAGAGGAAGTGTAGTGATTTTTCAAAATTTGATAGGATGTTTAAAAAGTTATTCTAAGACATGTAAAAAAAACCGGAGGCAAATCAGTATTTCTGTTCTCGAGATTAACAGACAAATTTTGCGCCGCGAAAGAGGGGCAAGCCAAACGATAGGTTTTTCGCCATTCTGTCCCAGTGACGTCACTAGATGTACGAATCTCGATTCAACATGGACGATTACGGTGCAAGTGAACATGGTTCGAGGAGTTGAAGTGACTTAAGCAGTTGAAATTCGTCTTGTACACCCTCAATGTTTGACCCTAATGACAGTGAAGATAAAGAAGTACAATTAGGCATTCAATCATACTGATTTATACGCTATCGGGGAAATGCAGAGGATTTCAGTGGCGAAGTGGAAGGTGGGCCTAACTCTAGACGATCGCGATCAAGCAGCAAGTTATTTGGTGCCAATCGTTTCCTCTCCACCAATTGGTAAGTACCAAGTACGCTTTTTTAACTGGTCTTTCATGTGAATTAATATTTAGCTTTCTAACCAGTATATGAATTTTCACTACTTCCTCGTTAAAATTGTGGATGCTTTGCTCCCGTCTTTCCATCTCCATGCTCTTGACCTACTTGCTATGATTTGTAAAAAGAAAAAATCCCAATAATTGGAATGCAAGAAACTATATAACCTGTGTTACTTGCAAATAGAGAAATTTGACTTTACAAATTTACATTATTTTCAATGTATAAACAACAGTGAAAGGCTGCAGATTACAGTGTTGAAAGCTGCATATAGAGGTATCCTGCACCACCTGTACATCATCTATGGTCCCGCAATCAAGATCCATTATACTGTAACTTCTGTACTTTACTCAATGTCCAGGAGTATCGGCCTTGCCATCACCACTTATGGATGCACTTGCTTTGCTGCAAAGCCCAATGATAAGATGCCCAATAATTGTTCCAGACTTGCAAAATAGCAGGATGAAGAAAGTGCCTTTGGTGCAATTGAAATGTTTCCCTCAAAAATAAACATGATGTTCATTAATTTCAGCATCTTGATAGACTTAGTGGGAAGAAAACCCTGCTGCTTGTTTGACACCCTGGATGACAAAATAAATAGTTTCCTTTTATCCTATTACAGAAATTGTTCTATTTACACTAATTTAGTTTTCTTCAAAATCACATTTTCAGTTTTATTATTGAATAGATTATCCAAAAATATATTGCCTTAATACTATCTGCTGTTGTCTATGCTTGTAATTATATGCTTGGAAATATGCTGAAATTTTTTAGATCTTGTGCTTGGTTTTTTTAGGCTCAGGTGAGAGCCAATACTTCTTTTAGTTGTCTTATGAATATATAAGCATAAATTTTTAAATTCTGATAAAAGATCAAAGCTATGGCAGAATTCTTCAAAATAGTTTTTAATGCTTATATACCTCAAAGAGGAGTGTCTCATCTTCAATATGTGTGGCAAAGAAGTTAGACAGACACTCCTTCTCTGTAAATTTGAAATCAAAAATTCTGAATTCGGCTTGGGAAAATTTGAGGGAGAGGAGGTATGTAAACATCAAGATTCCAATAGGTCCCCCCTGTTTCTAGAGATACTGAATGAATTTATTTTACTTACTCTTGCTTTTTCTCTCTTTGTAAATGCCATTCGCTTTCAATTTTGTTGTTGTGAAGCTTCTCCACTACCAG
>JAACYV020252303.1:0-16904 GCA_009936425.2 Chrysaora fuscescens | reverse complement strand
GGGAATGGGAACTTTTCAGAATCTGAAATGCAACCCAACAAAGTTGTGATTTTTATAGATAAATGCGAGATTTCAGAGGTGCACAATGGAAGTGAACGATATGGGATCACAGCAGATGGCCTAATTGTTGAAAAAAGGTTTTTATTTAATTTCAGTCCCAAGATGCGTTGCGGCCGCGTGCTGAATGCGTCATTATGTATTTACAAAGCTCTATCGTAAAAATGTTTTACTAGTAAATAATGTCACTCAACGTTTGAGATAGGCGTGCAAGTATTGACGTCACGTGAAGTTATAAACCAGACTCTCCCAACGCAAAATGGAAAATCATAATACCGTAGAATACATCAGGAAGTCACGATTGCTATAAACGAGATAGTAAAAAAGACAAAGTGTGGATTTTATCATCCGGGTTTTATTTTGTTGCTGGATATCATAGGCCTATCTTGTATTTTTTGTTTTCCATTAGTTTTTAATCGAGGAAATGGAGGAAACCATCGAACTGAGAAACTGTGAAGATCAAACTGATGCCATATCGAACGAAAAGAAGAAACTGGAATTACAAGATGCTGATACCAGTAGCGTGAAAACTGTAGAACGAGAACAATGGGGACGTAAACTTGATTTTATGCTGTCCTGCATTGGTTATGCCGTTGGTCTTGGTAATGTATGGAGATTTCCGTACCTTGCGTATGAAAATGGAGGAGGTGAGCACATAGGCCAGTTGTGGTTATTTAAAAACATGTTTGGGCCCTCGTTTCATTCTTTTGCATGGGCTTTTGGAAAGATTTTGGTTAGCTTGATTAACTCATTGATTAGCTTGTCTATTCTTATTAAACATGTGTTGCTTGAGAGCTAATGTACAAATTTATTGCCTAGCTGATGCTTTGAGTGCTTTGATGTACTATGTGATGTACTATTTGAGTCAAATATTAGTGACCAGTGATCGGGCCGGTCAACAATACTTGCGCATGCGTCTGTGTGTGTTTCAGAGAATTCGATTTTGGCTGTTATGTTTTTTTTTTTTTTTTTTTATGTTTTGGATTTGTTTTAGAACAAGAAAACTTGGTCAAACAAGAGCCCATGCATGCCATCTCTGCGCGATAGCCATAGAGTTCTTTCGCCAGTTCTTTGTATTTTGTTGGATGACAATGTTTTGCCTGACACAGCGCTGGGCCACCTAAAGAACATTTTAGCAACAGACAAGCTTATATCCCGAAATTAATTCCTAAACCCCTGTTTTGAAGGTTATGGTCTGCTGGATAAGAAAATTCTTTTTAAACATCAATTTTGGAATTCTCTTTGTAACTTAAACAGAAATTGAAGTATTTTCTTTTGTGACAGGTGCTTTTTTGTTACCATATATCATCTTCTTATTCTTGTGTGGAATGCCATTGTTCTTTATGGAACTATCGATTGGTCAATATCTTCAACTTGGACCTATTGGCTGTTGGAAAGCTGTCTGTCCATTATTTCAAGGTGATTTCTTCTTTATTTCTCATGTATATAAATAATCATCATCTCCACAGGGTCCTTTAACTATTTTTGGCTACAGATATGTAACTCAACATTCCAAACTGTGGCAAACACAGGTGTTGGTCTAGATAGCCAAGGTATTTGGAGCTATGCCCTCATCTTTAATAGATTTGTGATTGTTAATCTATTATTCGTTTCAGGTGTTGGGTATGCCATGCTGGTTGTGTCATTCCTTGTTGCGATATACTATAATGTAATCATTGCATGGTGCTTATACTATTTGTTTGAATCTTTTCGGGCTGATGTTCCTTGGAGACATTGTAAAAACAAATGGAACACAGAACTATGTGTGGAGGGAGCTTACAAGCCTCATGCAATGAGTGGCATGATCTATAATGGCACATCAGAGGTTAGATGTGCTGAAAAGTATGCACCAAACTTATTTGCAAATGGAACAGTTGCCAACTGTACCTTAAATGGTACTTTACCAGCCAGAGTCTCACCAAGTTCAGAATATTGGGAGTAAGTTTTCAGTATCAGCTTCATTTGTGGTTAAGTATTTTTTGTTTTCTTAGTTTCTCAGAAAATAGTGAATGACAGGTTGTTAGGGTTTCTTAGCACAGATTTCTTAATTGTCCAATATCAATTACTGTATTATGTGTTAATTCATTATAGTTAGCCTTTTTTTTAACATTCACACCCATCACCAATCATCAACTAAAAGGAAATAACAAATTTTGAAGAAAGCTGAATATTTTTTTATTTTTACAGTGTCAACACTGATACAAATTTTAAAACATTATATTATAAAATCAGTTGGATTAAATAATGCATCAACATTTTGTAGGAGATATGTTCTTGAGCTCACTGATGGCATTGACAATTCTGGTGGAATCAAATGGCAATTGGCATTGACACTTCTTGCTGCATGGATCATTGTTTACTTTTGCATGTGGAAAGGAGTAAAATCTTCTGGAAAGGTTAGACATTTAACCCTAGTTTTAGTGGCCCTGTGTGGCAGCAGAGTTGAATGATGGAAACCAACCATTTAATGCCATAAGGGATGTATTTAAGTTAATGTGCCAAAATTTTGTTGCAAAAATATTTATCTCAGGTCCTCTTCTACAAACTCCTCTCACATTTGCTAACAGGACAGAAAAATGTGAAAGTGCTATACAAATTTTTAGCAGGTTCCTCATTATGAAATCAGAAAAAAATTACTTTCCCCTCGTCAATATTTAAAAACAGATATAAATACCCAAGAAGAAAATGATGCAGTGGGAACGAAACGCTTGGTTGAAACGAACGAGGTAATTGTTTGGGAGGAAACGAACAAGGCAGTTGGGAACGAAAAGTTTGGGGGAAACGAAGGAAGTTATTGGGGACTCCTAGAATTAATGCCAATGGAGAAGAACTCTGTGAAGGAGGTAATGAGAAGGGGAAAAGCTAAAAGATTTGAAGCAAGACTATGGGAAACTATAATATTTTACCATGCAAATTGCAAATCATAAAGCTTGGTAGCGGCTGGCCGCTTCAGCGCGCAGAGATAAACGTACTTAATAAACTGACAGAAAAAGGAGATATAGATGATCGTAGCTTATTGTGTAGGTGTTGTTAACCGGTAGAAGCAACATGCCTGTAGACAGCCTAAATATAATAAGATTCGGATTTGACGTGAAAGGGGCGGATTGCAATATATAATATAAACGATTCCTAAACGATTTACTAAAGAGTCCATGGAAAGGAAGAATCAATTTTGAGGTTTTACAGAGATTTCTGGGGAAAGCGTGCCCCTTAATTTCTTGTCTACCATTTATTTGTTTCTACTTTTCATAGGAAGTGTTTTGGAAGTTTGTGAAATGTGAGCTTCATATAATTTAAAATGTTTTAAAAGCTTATCAAAAGCTTACTTTTGTGTATGAATCTTTAATTCTACAATCATTTGGCGAAATGGATATGAATCGGCGAGGCCTTGTGCGGTCTATTCAGCATGCTTACATCAAGCAAATAGAGTGGCTATATATAAAACGTGGAACAAAGGGTTGGGGAATAAGGGAATCTCTAAAATATCTGAAAGGAGAAAACGAAGGAAGGGTCTTATTGGACTCATTTTTATATCAGTTCATACAGTAGAGATGCATTTGAAACATTGTTCATACTAAAAATCAAAAATTTTCAACACATGTTTTTGAATTATACTGTTTTCAAGATATTTTTCTAAAAATCCCTAAAAGGGAGAACAAAAAAACAACATGAAATACGAAATATTTGAGAACAACTCTGGAAAGAGCATCTCTTGATTAGCAAAAACCAATATCATAATGATAGAAAATTCCTTTGATTTCGGGGCAAACTCAAAAGCTAAAATTTATTTAACCAAATCAGTTTTTAAAGATCTCTAATATAAGGAAAAGGATGCTGGGGAATAGTTACCGGCGCGTTTAGTCATAATTAAAAAATTGTGCACCATATCAAAGGCTATTGAATGTAGAATACAATTTGTAATACAAACTTAATTGCTCTTGTAGAATTTCATATATTGGAGTTTTTAAAACATTATGAAACTCCAATAATTTGGTAAGGATTTGAAGAGTATGACAACACAATGTTTCTGTGACTAGCATTTTTTCGGTTATTCATTCCGCCCTTGAAAAGAGAGATTCCCTCGTTCCCCATTTTCCCGTTCACCCTTTTAGAGATTGCCTAAACAGAGTTGAGAATAGGATCAGCAATACCAACGAGTGCATTCTCTGTGTAATCAAAACCGACCATTGTTGATCCTACGATTTTGCTCCGAGAATAGGAAAATATATTTATTGAAAAAGCTAAATAAACGTGAGGTGTTGGCTTTACACTGCGCCACAGGATATCTGCATCAGCTCAACGAGGTGTCTTGTACGCATATACGTCACGGGGTTGAACGTGAATGTCATCTGTGTTTTATGCAGCAGAACATTCGGCAAACATTAAATCGTGTGCATCATCTCGTGCATTCTTTTTTCTCTTCATTTCCAACGAAGCTATTCCCCAGAGCGCAAGGGCCCGACCACACTTTTGTTAATTAATTCAAATGTTTTTTTAAATTTTTTTACTGGTTGGTTGACTTTATTATTTTTTTTATTATATCAATTGGTATATAGGCCGAGATAGCCCGTATTAAATACAATAATATCTTTTTTACCTACATAAAATTTACCTTAATATAATAGCTACGATTACAAGCTCAATATGATTAATCTAATTAAATGTACTGATTATAATAAAAAATAGTAACAATTGGTGTGCAATGTACTGGAATTAAATCAAAGTCATCGGTTTAAACTACGACTTCTAAAGTAAAATGTATGATTGACAAATTTTGCCAACATACTAATACAGTATTGATCCTCTTGGGTCGTCAACCAAATAAACAAATTGTTTTGATCTAATAGACTAGTTGATGGAAATTTTGTAAATATTAAATCTAACATATTATGCAAAGGAGCTTGTTGTGAGCTACCAGATCTGTGATTATCATTTCCCCAAAATATTTGTCAATCTAATCTACTTCATTGATTGATAAAACTTATATAGCTATGATATTATATATCATAGGCCTATAACTTACATCCGTTATGAAAATTCAATGTTTTCTGTTTTAACATTTCCTGTAATTTATGTATTAACTATTAACGGCGATAAATTTAACATTGTAGTTGCCTTTTTTTAGGTCGTTTACTTCACTGCCACATTTCCCTATGTTGTCCTATTTGCTCTGTTTATTCGTGGTGTTACTCTGCCTGGGGCAGGAAGTGGCATTCTTTTTTATCTAAAACCAGATTTTGAAAAACTAAAAGATCCAGAGGTACGTGATTTACTATAGAAGAGAAATGTGTTTCTTTTCACTAAGTTGCACTGCAAGTTGTAGCATTGATTCACTCTAGAATTCTTTTAAATTCAAGTACTGTTTGAGGCTTAATGAGCACGTTAGTGCCCTCATTAGCACATACCGTTGCAATTATTGTGTATTATTTCTTTACAAATTATCCCTTCTTTTTTTGGGATGTTGGAGATAAGGAATGGAAACATCATATTTTTTGAGAAAGGCCAAGCAAAGGAGAATAGAATTAAAGAAAATTGCTTAAGGGTCTAATAACGTTTGATTCAACATTCAAGATTGATCTTTTAATGCCTAATTCACATTGTGAAATACAGCATTTCGAAATAGTAGTGACGCTGTGATTTTTTGAAAATATGTTTTTTAACCCTGACTTTAATACCGCAAATCCTTGAATAAGCCCAACCTCCAAATCAGTACCCACGAAAAGAATCATTTTTTTAAATAAGGGATTTATTTGATTTGCAGAAAACTAGCTTACGTAGGTATTTTGAATAAATCAACGGGTTAATAATTCACAACAATTACAGCTATTTGCAAGCTATGTCAACCTTTGTGGAAGATGCCAAACTTTAAAGTAAGCCCCCATCAAAAAATTGTGTTTTTAGGTTTGGATCAAAGCAGCCACCCAGATCTTCTACTCGCTAGGTATTGGTTTTGGCTCTCTACTGGCTATGGGCAGCTACAATAGATTTGACAACAACTGCTTCAGGTATTTACGAGTATGCCTGTTAGAATTATGGTCAATAAAAACCTTTGGCTAGCTTTTGGCACTGTTGTTAATATGAAGTTGTCTTAAACGTTGCAACCTCCTTGTCTGCAGCCATCATCAAGAATGAAAATCTAGTACAAGAATGTGCTGTCTGTGAATGTACATATTTCAAATTTTCTGCCCCAATTGTTCCTGACCTCCCTTGTACGTCAAACAAATTGAAGTACAAATAACATCACTAGTAGGGAAGGAATACAAAATTATTATTTTCTTTTATACAGAGATGCTATCACAGTTTCTACAATCAATTGCGGAACAAGTATATTTGCTGGCTTTGTGATATTTAGTGTAATTGGCTCCATGGCAGAACAGTTGAAAATGCCTATCGAGAAAGTTGTTTCATCGGGTAAGTGATATTTGAAACATTATCCTTACAGGTCTTTCAGAATATATCAGGGTTGAATTGCCAGTTATTTTGAGTAGTTAATACAGTGAGGCCCGGCATTTAAGGGAACCAATCTTTCACATCTTAGCCTAACGCATTTATTTTGGGTGCGAGTCAAAAGAGTTTCTTATAAAGAGGGTGTGAAATCATTTTAATTGGCCTAAATGTTTCTTCTAAATGGTTTCTTAAATGCACTGCCTTCCTGTACTTGCTTTGAGCAAGAGAAATCAGACTGGAAGAAGTCTGAATGATTAACATAAAAAATAATAACTAAATATAAAAATTAGGTTCTAAAATCCTTAGGATCATTTGCTTTGGGTATTATGAGAAATTCCTGCTGTCTTTGGCACTCTCTTAATTGCAATTAAGCATTTAAAAACTAATCAGTACAGGTGAGATTTCTGTAAATTGAAACACTTGTTCTCATGTATCTGAATTTCAATGTTGAAGAAGGCTAGTTATCATCTTTCTCTGCTTCTGTGGTGAATGTCAGATGTTCAGGTAGATAATTGAAGATTATTAAAGTTCTCTAACTGGTCTGTTGGAATTATTGCAAGCAAAATTTATGTATCTTACACTTTAGCTACATTCTTTATAGACGAATCTAGGGCTACTGATTGTTAAGGGCTACTCAGCAAAAGCCAATTCCTCATAGCCAGACGAATATGCTCTATTTAAACCTAGAACAACGTTTTTTAGTAGCTTTGGTATGGTTAACCAGTAAATGGGATGGCACATTAAAGTATAAGTGTAAGAAGGTGCTTCTCAGTCACTGTTAATCACTGTCACATGCACTGTTAATTGGTTTATCTTTGGTCATTATTCAGTACATGGACTCAATTTTGCTTTAAACTAAATACCTAGTTTTCACAATATTGAATAGATTTCTGATAAATAAGCATATTTTTAGATTTCTATGGACTTAGACTTTCTTACCTACTCCAGTCCACGCAATACCTGTGAAAATGAGAATTGAATCCAGTTAACAGTTTTTGAAATCAATACAAATGTCTTTAGTAAGTGCAAGATATTGAGTGTTTAGCTACCTGGAAAAAGGGGAGACTGTTAACAAACAGGATTGTTTTTATTTTTATTCATATTCTTCTGCTTACAAATTTTGGTAATTTTATTCTCTAATTATGGATTACAGGTCCTGGATTGGCATTTGTTGCATATCCAGAGGGAATTGCCCAAATGCCTGTTGCACCTTTGTGGGCAATTCTCTTTTTTCTCATGCTACTCACACTTGGCCTTGATAGTGAGGTAAGTGGCGCCCAAGGAAGGAATTTGTGGGTGATAGTGAAAGTAATATTGGTCAGCTTTAGTCTGCTGATTTTAAAAATCCATGTTATATGGGAAATTGGTGGGATCTTCTGCTTTGTTTTTGTGATTTTAGTCTCATTTTGGTACAAATCCACTCAACAAAATAGCATTGTTACTTTATTGCAAAAATGATAAAGACAATCTATTTCAATCAACTATAGGACACTAGATCCCATTTCAACATCAGCTTGGATATTTACCTCGTTTTCATGCAAACCTCTTCTAACCTTCATTTAGAATGCAATTTCGAAGAATCTGGTTAAATTACATCATATTGCTATAATTACTCAAAGAACTAATTTGATACATTTTTGAGTTGAGGGATTTTTGATGTAGCTTCATGTCTCAATGTTTTTTGGCAGTTTGCAATGGTTGAATGTGTAGTTACTGGACTGACTGATGAATACCCAAAGACCTTAAGGAAATACAAAGAAATTTTCATCCTTGGAATTTCAGTTATTTGCTACCTTATTGGCCTATCAAATGTAACACGGGTAGGTAAAACTAATGTCACTTTCCTTTCTATGATGAAGTTGATTGACTGTAGTCGGAGGCGACCCAAAGGCCCCTGTTTCATTAAAAATACAAATTTTGAATTGAACTAGAGCCCATAGAGTTGACATAGCTCCATAAGAACTGTTTTAACTCTAATATTTCTGCTGTCAACCAACATGGCAATTAGGGTAGGGTTAAGGGACGCTAATATTTGTGAGGTCTTGTGGGGCTATCTATGAGATCCATAGCTCCTGAAAGAATTGGTTGGACTAACATGACATTTGTTTGATCCCCTCTCTCTATTTTTGCAACCTTTTCAGTTTTCTTGTTATTCTAATTTGTTTTGCTTAATGTCTTTCAGGCTGGTGCTTACATCCTTAACTTATTTGATTGGCAATCTGGTGGAGTATCGCTTTTGTTTCTTGCTCTTTGTGAAGTCATCTGTATTGGCTGGTTCTATGGAACTGAACGACTGAGAGACAACATAGCATCTATGACTGGTAGTAAGCCAGGTGTTTGGTGGGTTCTTTGTTGGAAATACTTCAGCCCCCTTGTTATATTTGCTGTTTTTGTATTCAGTCTGGTGAAGTGGAAAGGAGTTTCTTACAAGACAACCTACAAGTACCCTGATTGGGCTGAAGCTATCGGCTGGTTCTTTGCACTGAGCTCTATGGTTTGCATTCCCATTGGATTTATTGCTAAAATATGTTGCGCAAAAGGATCCATTCAGGAGGTATGACATGTGATTACCTAGATGTATCTCAACTTTGTAACTGTCCTAAAACGCATTTCTTCATTATGATGAAAATTGATTTTTTAATTTTTTTTCATGCTCACTTTGCATTTTTGTTCACTTTTCAACATCCATAATATGTGAAGTGATTTGAACTTATTATCCTTCTCTTCCGATAAAATGAACTAATCAAGTTTCCATTGTTTTGTTTTAGCGTTTCTACAAACTTTCACAGCCTGATGAAGTGGTTATGAAACAAGTAGAGGCAAGAGAAGGTCTTTCTGAGTCACTACCTAATCTAGTGTAGGTAATATTTATTTCTAAACATTTTAATGCTGCATTTGCTTCCCGAATTAAATCTTGCTAAAATCAAGAAACATTTAGTCAGAAACTGAAACAGCAATCAAAAGGAGAAGAAAGGAGATGATGAGCTGTTGTAAGTTCTTTTATAAATTCTAAGCTCTAAATACATTTTTTTTGCATTAAACACATTAAAAAAATCACAGATAGTTTAGAATAATTGTGTTTTTTCTTGCAGGTGACAAGTTTGTTTATACATTTACCCATGATTCCACTTACTAACAATATTTACAATATAATAGATAAGATTGATTTTTATCCTGAAATTTCATGTTGCTCATCAACACTCAATCTGAAGGCTTATAAAAGGCAATGGTAATGGCTGAATGGCTGATAGGCTTATAAAGGCAATGGATTAAAGCTTCCAGACTGCGAAAGGTTACTACGAGACATCAAGACTATATCTTAAACACTGGTATTGATACATTGGCTTACTAAGGCATACTTAAGGTATACCATAATAACTATAGTTTATTAAACATCACTAATGAAGATTTAAATTGTTGTCTCAATGAAATGTCCCATATTTTGGCTAATGATGGTAAAACATCACTTTGTCCTAATTAGCTGAAACATCAATCCCTGCCTGGACTATCTAGGGGGAAATTTGAAACCTAAAAGACGTAGGATCCGCTGTCCCATTCATTGCACTATCTATTGCAATGAATTATTTTGTTAGTTAGAATGATAGACCCTGGGCAAAGAAAGAACTATAATTTCTTTGATTACCCATCACTGCCCATGTTCAGTAGTCAGCCCCACAGACTGAAAACTTTTCTCTGCCAAAGGGGCTTCTGGCAGCATGGATTAGTTTGAAAATGCAATAAAAAAATATAAGAAATGAAAAATAATTTGTTTTTATGAGTTTTTTGCAAGACCATCCTTTGTGATTAGCTTTGCCTATGCATTTGAAGTACCTTTTTGGACATTTATACCTATTCTGTACATTTTTAGTTTGCACTATAATATATTTTGTATAAATATTTAGATTAATTTAATGATTGGCTATTATTTGTTTATTTACATTAAGTTATTCTTAACCTTGTATCATTACTGAAAGGATAAGTTTACTGTATATTTTCAAATAATAACTGCATGATAGCAAAACTGTTGGCTTTGTAATTCTTAATAATTTATTTTATTGTAATCCCATCCCAGAAATATATCATCTGTTTTGTATTTGCTCTTTTTGCTCTTTTAGTTTACACTTATTCTTTAGTTATGGTTGAAAAATATAAATTTTGCAGTCCTATTTTTTGCCTATTACACAATTGACATAATTAGACATAAATTATGGGGACCTCGTCACGCTAAGCACAACACTTTATGTTGTCCCTGATGTTGTCCAGGGCCTCTTTTTGCACTGCGAGGGCGCTCGCCTTTTGGCTCCATTGTTCCATTTCGATGAAGAAAGGCGGGATCTATTCTGCGGCGGGATATTCGATATTTGCTTTAGGCCTACCCTACCCTACCTCGTAATGGTAGTGTAATCGGTAATCAAATGGCGACCTATGCTAAAGTTTCTGCTCCCGGCAAGGTTATAATTCATGGCGAACATGCTGTTGTTTACGGAAGGGTGCGTGAGTTTGTGCTGCGATGAGTGATACAAATTTCTATTCTTTATAACCCTAGAAAATATTTATAGATTGCGCGCAAGCCCAGGTTCGGGCCTAAATAATTAATTGACTTTCATTTTTGAAAGAATTTTCCATCCAGAGTCCCAAGTTTTCTTGCTATGGATGTAGAGACGATTTCCTTCAAATTTATAACTACTATGCAACTGAATGTTTACTAATGAAAGAGCAAATTTCTATGACCAATATTCAAACATTTATAAATGAATTATTAATAAATTATGTTTTCCCTCTCAATTTTAAGGAGGCTTTAGCTAGCTGCATAGACAAGAGGACAGAATGTACTATCAGGAAACTTAAGAATTCTGACGTAGTGTCCCTCAAAGTTTGGTCTGGGGAAAATTTAGTTAATTGGACTTATAAGAAATCTTTTCTACAGAAGTTGAAACAAAGTAAGCACCAGTTCATAAAAAATAAATGGATGTTGTTGATATGTGGTTAACAAAATTATTGATAGCTATTATTGTTAAATGTATTAAATATAGTTCAGAGAACTTTCCTTGGTTGTTAATGAAAACTACTACTAAGTGACTACTGTCTTTCCCTTATGAAAGACAAACAATCAAATTACCTCTCCAGTTATCAAAGGCTTGTGGTAGGTTCTTGGTGGGCTACATCCTCTTCAACCCCATTGAATTCATCAGTGACATCTCCAATACAGTTAAAAAGGTATTAGATATGATTTGGACATTTCAACTATTAATTTAACAGGCTTAATTTGCACTGATCCGTCCTTGCTCTTTAAATTAATGCAAAGCAATCCAAGAGGACACAAACTAAAGCTATCAAGAAGAGATGTTACTGACACTTTGTAAAACATTTGTCACTCAACAAGTCATAGTCATTAATGACTGGAACAACTTCTCAAGCAAACTCATCAACCATTTGACAGTATGCAATGGAACAGGAAGCAATTGTGGAATGCAATGTTGAAATTGATTGCAATCCAAACAACCATCCTGGCCCGACTCAGTCCGTAGTTAAAATACCTCTGCTCTTTGCTCAGAACAGCATTGGTGCAAGGAGTTTGAAACATCTAAAGATTCTCAAAAACAACTCTCTGAAACTGTTGTCCATCTGTTTGTGGTATGGCTGCTCTGTTCTTTGACATTTGTTTTCTCTTTTATCTAGAATGTAGGACAGATGCCAAAACACCCTCCCCACTCGCCTCTCATCAATTGCATAGTCTGCAGGAATCAAAGAACATTGACAAAATTGACCAGTTGCTTTTGTTCATTTGGATAGGGCTCTACCTTAGCATTGCTTCAGATTCTACATTCCAAAGGTAAAGGTAACATGATATTTTCATAGCATATACAAACCATAGCTGTTTATATTCGTAGCTTTTATGCATTTTCTTCCATTAGCTGCTTTAATTTATGAAATTGAATCAAAATTTAGCGACAGTAGCTTGGAAACCAGCCAAGCTTAGCCTGGTTATGCCCTACCTAGTCTCTTCATTTCAAATTGTCTTGCCTGACCCATATGCATAAGAGATCATCATAGATTATCCTCACTTGCATCAGAACATCTGACCAGTGTATAGGCCTCCAATAGTCATGTCTACACTCTGCATTAAAATTATGCAATTTAAAGTCTCTGTAAAAATGTTTCTCTCCTGAGAAATCGCAAAATTGACGATTGAAAATCGGGAAATAAGCACAACACTGGTTTAATGTGCCTGCAAAAGGCCGGCAAAAGCAACATCGCTCACCCAATATATTGAAGTCAAGGAATATTGCTTTTTTTCTTTCGTTGCATCCATAGCCTTTGTGACCAACTTTCATGAAAAAGGCATGGGTTCTTCAGCATTCAAGAGGTTTAAGAGACTAATGTTTTTGAAAAGAATTATAGTATTTTTCAATGTGAATGTTAGAGTTGATTAACTCGAGTATTATCTTTTAAATAGAATAGAAATCTGAATTAATAACCTTACATGTAACATTTTGAGATATATAGGTTCCTGTAAGTGTTTATTTTATTCTAGTGACCAAGGTTTATCGATGGAAATTAAAACTGAATTGCCTCTTGGTGCTGGTGTTGGCTCTTCGGCATCAGTATCGGTATGCATAGCCGCTGCCCTGCTTATGATTTGCGGATTTGTAGACCCAATCGTTACCATCTCTAACGAAGAAAAAAGATTGCATCGGAGCTTTTCAGAGCAGAACTTAAAGCTAATTAATGCCTGGTCGTACGAGGCAGAGAAGATTGTGCACGGAAATCCATCTGGAGTTGATAATAGTATTATAACTTATGGTAGAGTCCACTTCCACTATCTTTTTTTTAACATCGTATCGTTAATAATCAACTCTCATTATCCAAGCTTCATAATTAATCAGGCTAAATCTATGTTTTAGATTGAGGGAATAGGTACAAGGATCCTTCGTTGGATTTCATTCCCAGCTATGCTTTTCTTGGTGTTCGTTAGATTTTTAAGTATTTCCTGTGAGAGGATTTTTCACAACTTTGTGTGATTCACAGTTTGATTGACCCAAATGCATTAAATTCAGCAGTGCTGCCTATATTTTTACTTGTCTTATATCTTTTATGAGTTAGCTAGTTTTAGATAAGAAAACTGGCACATGAAAATGATGTGAATTTACAGTTCATCGGCGTAATGCATTATAACTTTTTCCCCCCATTCTCTATTTTTATCTTAATTCCCTAATCTCTTTTGAAATGTGTAAGCAGGAAAAACCTGTATCTTGATCATCAATAAAATCGGCTCTTTTTCAATCCTTTTCAAGGTGGCGCTCTTAGTTATAAGGAAGGGGAAATTTCTTTCCTGAACAGGTATGACATAACTTGACTTGCTATGATTTCTTCCAGGCGATAACTTATAACTTTTTACAAAATGGTAATATTTTGATAAATCCAGTATGATATTGCGAAGTTCATTATCATGCAGTCTAATAGCATGCTTTGCTTTCCAAATACAATTTTTAATGAAGAATTAAATTAAAAGCTCTACTACTACTTCTACTCCAGGACTTCTTACAAAAACCAAATAATATTGTAGCTCTAGCTAAGCTCTTTGATAATTGTTTACTTTCCGTAGCTTTCCTCCGGTTGAAATATTACTTGTAAGCTCAGGAGTCTCTAGAAGTACATTGGATGTGGTGAATGGTGTAAGAGAAAGGCATAACATGGTATGTAAATTAGTTGTTTATGGAACTCTACCAATTTGATTGCAAGAACAAAACACAAGCACTCCTAGCAAGCACGTGCTGCCTTTTTTTATTGTGTAGCGCTTTTTAATTTGTTTCATTTGTACATTTTGTCTCATAGAAGAAATGACAGCTATTTTTCAAATATATGTTATTGCATCGCAACAATTTTAACGATTTTAATTCAACATTTGTAATGTAAATTGTTTTTCACCTCTACAACAGATTTTTAGAGTTTATCCTTAAGAAGAAACAAGTTTAAGTATTTTCAAGCTTTTTACTTTGACTTGTCCTTTCACTTGTCCTGTCCCAACTTTGTTGTGGGTGTCCGTCAAGTAGGTCATATATACAGTACATTTAACAAGGACTCGTTTATATGTACTTGTACTTGTGATTTTTTTGTTTTGCAACTGGTTTAGGCTGTCTAGATCAAGTTTATTTCCATATAAATTCTCCGTGCTTAGCTGCCAGAAGTATATGATGCCTTGTTTGATGCAATTCAGATATTAACAGAGAAAACAAAGTTTAATTTTTCTGTACTTGATCAAGGTTAGTTGTTGTTTCAGATTTTTCAGATTTTTTAATGAGCCACCTGTAATTATTTTTATATGAGTCTCAGCATAAACTTAAGATCTAGTATTTTTGCTGCAGTGTTTCGGTTATGCTGTTTACAAAGATCACTACGTGACGTTGTTGTATTTTTTGTGGGGTTGTGACAATTCCTGTGTCTTATTTCAGCCTTGAAAGAACAGAAGAGTGTGGTACACTGTGATGAAATTTATAACAAACTCATTGTAAGCAAATTTAGTTGCCACTATTATTTATTTTAGCAACTTTCCACAATGTACTGGATCTATTCGTTATTGTAGGAAAATGATAGGTGTATGTCTTTTTGCACAACGGGGGTGTTAAAAAAAGATATTGAAATTCTAACCAAAAGTCTTTTAAAAAAAGCTTTAAAATACTAAAAAGAAGACAAGTTCAAATCTTTCTAAAGCCTTGGCCAAACGACTAGATTTTTCTCTCGACTTTTTACTATACAAAAATCTAGTTAAAAATCTAGTCGTTTGGCGACCTTGTATAGCTCTAATACTAGATTTTTTCGATTTATAGCGTGTTTCAATTTTATCAAAAAAATCAAGCTACTGGATTTTCGGCTGATAGCATTTGTTCAGTCGCTTGGCCAGTTTCTCGACCTTTCTTTTGCTCGCGAAAAAGCATTAGCGTACTTTGAAAAAAAGCCGTTCTCCATCTCAATATGTACTATCCTTGCTTCTTGACCTGTTTGCGTTAACACACGTTCCTTCCTGTCTGTGCAAGAAAAGTATGGAAACTTTTGTCGATAACCATATTGCAAACATCGTAGATGATTTAAGCGAAGAAGGACGAAGTGATTGAAAGTCTTAACAGGCAACTAGCAAAGATAAGAGCCCAGAAAGGTCATGGACCTAGGCCAATGACATAGAAAATCACAGAGGCAGGTCCTGAACATAACCAAGAAGGAGAATCTGTTCCATCAAAGAAAAAGAAAATGAAACAAGTGGTTCAACTTCGGAGAAGAAGCGCCAAAAAAGTATAAGATGAACTAACGATTTGACAATTCAACTTATTGACCTTCTAGAAGACTACCACAACAGCAATAGCCGAGATTTAGCATTGACTAAAATAAGTGAAACTTACAATGTGCCCAAAGATAAAGTAGAAACATAAATTTTGAACTTAAAGTTGCATCTTGGGAGACAAGTAACCAAAGTAAAGTCAACACTACTAAGTCAGAACATGCTGCAGATAAATTCTTCAAGCCTACTTGGCTTCGCTGGGATGGGCTGCAGGTTCTAAAACCACTCATGCAACCATGCAAGGGTAGGGACAGGGTAGAAGGATCTCCTCAGTCCTCTGTGCCACGCAATGACAGCCTAAGTTTTGAAATCGAATTAATCCTTCACATAAGAGTGGAAATCCTTAGGGTATAAAACAAGACCTTCCAAGACAAAAATGAAGGTATTAATAGAACAGAAGCAAGAATTGTTGACTACATGCATGAAGACTCTTGAAGAACCTGCAGAGAAAAAGACGCTAGTGTGCCACTTTTCAAACGTTGTTGCTGAGAGATAAAGCCAAATGGACAAAAGGACCCGTGTTTTAGCGGAGAAGCGAATTTATGACCTTCTTTTTGAAATTGAGATGAACAACACATGTTAACCACCAAGTCGAATGTTAGATTGATTTAAAGTCCAATGACTCAAATGAATTCTAGATCTTATATGTTTTTGCTAAATCCATGAACTCAGTGGTAGCTACCATGGACCCTTCTGCTGCAGTTTTATGACAAGAACCTTCAATCAGTACATCCAGGACCTGCTGGACAGTAAATGGTTCAAGAGCTGCTCTTCCTCAAGAAATGATGCAGTGTCAGTGTTGCAAAAACTAGGTGTTTAACTGTTTATGATGGCAAGAGGATGATAGATATGAAACGTCACCACCTGCTATGCCTGTTAGTCCGGTAGCAGAAGGGGGGTAGTACCACCAGACGAGGTAATTTATGAGGCCAAGTGATTTTGGTCCATTTTTGGGCGTGGAGTTCGAATTTCGATGTCCTTTTGATGGTCGAGAATGATTATCTAAAGTCACTTCAAATACGTCATTTTACGAATGCCGGGCTGTATATAAATTGAATCGAAATAT
>JAACYV020252192.1:0-16908 GCA_009936425.2 Chrysaora fuscescens | reverse complement strand
AATTTTAGTACGGATAGCTAGGTCTCGTGTAAACGGAAGGGCTATCCGTACGAATTTTCATCCGTACGAATATTCATCCGGTACCGTGTAAACGGGGTCTAAGTAGTATAAGTAAGCCCTGTATTATTGTAAAAGTTAAGTACTGATGAAGATGTAATATCGAAATGTTTACCAAAATCGAAAGTGTATTTTTGAATTACAATTTTACATACTAAGAATGAACCTTAAGAAAGCAACACCAGTTTCTATGGTAAATGGGGAACTAGAACGATTCCCTGTGTCAATCAAAATAAAATCAAGAATGGTTAATCTTTGGGCTAAAATGTTAACTGGTAGAGAAGATAAACTTTGTGGTATGATGGAAGTTTAAAGACTAGAGGGTTAAGAATATGACTGACGAATTCTGATATTTGGTCTGTCGGGTGGTCGTTAGCAGAAGCAATAGGTCTGCCAGGGGAAATGTGTTTTTTTTTTATAAATTTTGGTAATGTGTAAAATCTAGAGCTCTTATGGTTATAAGGTGTAAGGTATAAGGTTTAGGTATAAGGTGTAGGGTATAAGGTATAAGGTATAAGGTACGTACGTGCTATTGACCATGTTTTCGTTATGTTTCATTCCTTCCAGGTACTGTTTGACTGTTTTGGTAGCTTTGTTAGTAATGTCTCGGTCAAGTTATTGGTAGAAGTTTTTATCGCTAAGCTGTCTGTTGCACTCGTCCATGTAAAAGGATCGATGAATTCGCTTGTTCTTTTGAATAATAATAATTTCAAACGCAACTCAACATCAACGGAAGATGAAGTGCTAAACATACCGCAAAGACCTGGTACAAGAATATCCGGCCTTACTCTAAGCATTGGTAATCCTCTTTCCTTGACAAAACGTGAGAACGCATCCCATGAAGGTGAAAACCAGAAAAGCCCTTGGCCAGCACTACGATTACCAAATATCGTAGCAAGATGCCACACTCCGTCCTCCGTCCTCCAGCCTGTACTATGAAAAATACAATGTCACAACAAATAATCCAAGAAGACATTGAAAGCTTGTGTTTAATTGACGAGTTAGCTAACAAACAATCAGAACTACATGTTCCTTATTTTAGAAACATGTTTGTAAGAAATTCCTTGTAAACATGGAATAAAGAAAGTTCAGTTGTACTGCAAAAAATATTCTATGTTGCTGTTATAAACGTGGACAATAAGAATTATCTTGCTGCAAACAATTTGCAAAAAATGTTCAAAAATGAAGATGAATTTTCTGCTTTTTTTTTTCCAGGTTAACAAAACAAGTTGGTGAGCAAACACATCGAATGGACACAAGTTTTCAATGTCTTAAATTTAATAAAAATTTCAATTTTCTGCGACATCGTATTTTCTGTGCGGCATCTTGCTAAAACATTTTGCAATCTTAGTCCTGCCCAAGGGCTTTTCAGGTTTTCTCATTCATGGAATGCAATCTCAAGATCATCTAGTAAATGAGGAATACCAATGCTTCTTGTACCAGGTCTCTGCAGTATTTTTAATTCTTCAGCCTCCGGTTATGCTTAATTGCAATCGAAATTATTAATTTTGACAAGAACAAGCGAAATTATTGAAGCTAAAGAATCGCATTTTTGATCTTCAGGAAAATCATTCCCTATTCCAACTGATTCATTTGTCGGGCTGTTTAATGCATTTACTTGGAGAACAACATCGTTGTTGCAGCAATGATTGCATATACAGTAGCTGCATACCGCAGTGGCAAAATGGCAAATGCACTCAAACAATGTAGCTACATTGGCTCTCCAACGCCTCTGACGACGAAACAATCGGTTTCTAGGAAGTGAAGGCATATTTCAGGCAGCAATTATATTGTTTAAAGTATTTTATAGCTAAGTTAAGTTCTCTCAACATAGATTCGAAATATCGAAAATGTTTTACGATTAATGTCTTACCAAATTTGTTTAGACTCCTTAAATATGACGTGAGAAGGCTTTTATCTATTGTGACGTAGTCAATAATTTTGGTATGTTTATTTGTAATTGAAGCATTTTGCGTCTGATGTGGTTTTTCATTGCATATCAAGGCATTTACAGCCGAAAACTCAGATCTTCTTGCAGTTGTCTCCATCCCAATATTATCACTATCACCATATTCCGTTACCGTTTCCATACACCGGCCCGGCCCTTATACCGTTAACCTGGAGAACCATATAAAACATGCATTAAAATGGGTTGAGGAAGTTGAATGCAAACTTTTCTTCGCACAAATAAGCTGTCATGGTTGTATGATATCACTTTATACTATCTTGGCAGATATTAAGAGACTATTCTTGAGAAGAAGGGAAGAATAAAATCTTCATGGTTTCAGAAATAGCTAAATAAATGGACGAGACCGTTTTCCGACGATATCTATTTCAAACTTATTAATTTAAAGAACCGAATTAACTCCCAAATACAGAATTTAATATGAAGTGTCTGATGGTTCGAGTTCCAAAAAGAACACTGTATGAATTTGAAACGTATGAAACTATTTAATATATGTATAAGAACAAGAATGAGTTCATGTGAGATTTATGAAGACACCAGGTTTGAGTTCGCGACAGAGATTTTTGTTTGAAGGTTGTTTCCAAGAAATGTCCTTATGACACATAAAATGCATAGAGTGATCGCATCGAAATAAACAAGAAGCACGTGACACAGCGATAGAATAAACACGAAAACACTTAATCTTCTCCCAAAAAGCAGACTGCAATGAAGACACGATTGTCATCTTGATCGCAGTACCACCACCTACCGTTAAAACTGTTAGGATAATTCCATTGTTATAAACAACAGGCTACTTCCATAGGATGTGAGCAAGTCCTCTTGTTGACTGATACCATTCTCACCAAATGATTTGATATCGTCCCTGTCTAGAGGTTTTCTCTCTCCCAGAGGGTGGTTGTGCAATGCTGGGTGCTACACATGAATTGAGAAGAATAGAGGAGAATAGGAGAATAGACATGGATGGGGAAAAATGCATGGTGAACAATGGACGCTGTTACAGCTGAATTGATAATAATGGATTTTTTTTATCTTGAATATGCTTTGGGACCATGCTGCATGAGAAGGTCTTAAAATTGCTTAGAAATGTAAATTTTTGTTGCTTAAACTTTGAACTCTTCAAACGGCGTAAATACCGTAAAAATCCTAAGTAGAATTAGTGTATGCTGTATTTTAGCCTCGAGTGCTGTGTAAAAGGACCAACAGATTGTAATTCTATAATTAAATTTTCTTAAATTCTATTTAGTTTATAACATCATTTTGTTAGCACCGTTATTTTGTACTGCTACGATAGTAGCTATTCTTGTTTTCTTCTTGCTTTTATTTGATAATTCGTCAAATTGTAACCTTAATGCAAGTTTGTAACGTTTATCATTTATTGCGTTTGTAGCAAACCATCACAATTTATCAGCAAACGAAAAGTTTTCTGCTTTGTTTTCCCTCGTTGCGTGCGTGTCGATGTGGTGCGTTGGATCGTGTCCTGTAGTTGAGAGCTACAGTGGGAAAGAAAAAATCCGGCGTTTTTCTGTAATTTTTGCTAATTGAGAATGATTAGCGTTTTAATTGAAAAAAACCCAGGAATCAAAACAGTTTAGTGAATGTGGGGCCTTAAACCAAGGTTGTCGACTTCTAGTGACATCTTCATGCATGTGACATGAGCTGCTGTTCCAAAATGGCCATCTTGCTACGTGAATCTACTATCATCATACTAGCAAAATATAGGCCTACTGAGAATATGAAGAAAGAATAGCTTAGGCAGTTTGTTAGTTTTGTAAAACAATTTACAGTCTATCTTGCGGGTTATTTTGTACCTTTTTTTAAATGTATGTGCCTTGTATATAAAATAATTATCATATATATATATACTACAACAAATAGGAAGTACTTTTCTAGCCTTTATTCTTTCTTAAAGAGCCCAATTTTTAGATAATTTTGTTTCAATGTAAATTAAATGGATTGTAAAGAGGCAAACGAGCCGAATTTCCAAGCACTGTCTGCACTGTAGGTACGATTTTGAAATTTAAAAATTGGCGGGCTTTGTGGATCTTGCGCTCTTTTGTTTTAGGGGATTGGAACTCAAAGATGATTATTTCTGTTTATGTCTTGGGAGAAGCGCCTCATGCGGTCAAAGCCCTCTTGCAATTTCAAGGCAAAGGAAGAGTCACTTTGAAGGTTTATTTTCGAAAGAAAGAAGAAAGTTGTCGCCAATTCCATCAAAAGTCTCATTTTATTCAATTATGGAAGGTAAGAAAAAATAGGTTCAATTTTGTATTTTTTTTCTCCATTTATTGAGCCTTAGCGTTTTCCTATAGTGAAGCCTGTAACTTGAATACATAGTGGTACTGACTTCATTGGAATTTTGCTTTGCTCTGCCAGTACTTACACTGACTGACTACAGAAGTTTGTTGTGTCGCGGTCATACTCTTGTGCGTAGTTCCCATATGAAACCTCTTTGTACAGATAGCATAGTAAGGCACGAATCTCAGTGGGTTAAAGTAAGTGAATTTTTCGAAATCAGCAAAACAATTTGCGAGCTTGTGTAAGAATCTTCTGTTTTGCTGTCTTCTTGCTGCTAAAGAACAGAAACGCCATTACTTTCCATCCTTCGAATTTTTTAACGTTTGTTCAGTTCCTTTATGAGAACTTTGACGATTTTGAGGCATCTAGCCTTCCGTGCGGTGACTACTCTTTAAGGCTGGGGTAATATTTTTGTAAACAAAACCTGGCCGTCTACCTATTCTAGGGTTAAAGTGGAAGCTAAAAAAGCGTGAATCGTTTTTAAAGTTAGTAATTTTCGTTGTTCGCCATTTTGTCGCGCGGGGAAGGAGCTGTATTTTTTGTCGGTTTCTGTCTGCCACTCAATCTGATGGCTCATATGGCCTAAGTTTTCAGGCCAGTACATGAAAAAATAGTGTTTTAATTTTTTTAACCTAATTTTTATCAAGGCAGTCAACCTCGTACTTTTTATCACAACTGCTGTGCATTGCAGTTTATTGGCTTTCTATGTTTTTTATTTCTTCCAAACTGAGGGCCATCTTTGAAAGTTGGAAATAGGTAGGTGTTAAGTTTTTTTTCAATAAAGCAAGGTGATAAACTAGCCTAAAATGTGTTTCTTTTGAAATAATTGGTAAAAATTTGTCTGGAATTTGGAGTTTGAGCTAGTCTATACAAACTTTTTCTATATCTTTAGATCATCTGGAGTTTTTAAAAACATCAATTGTTTCATTCTACCCTCTCCTGGTGGAATTGAAAAATAATTTGGCCCTCCACCATTTTAAAGGGTTAGATCTTCTACCATATTATAAGAATAAATTCCTCTGCAATAATAATAGAAAGGAATGATATACATTTAAAAAAGCCAGAGAACTGAGAGCAGTGAGAGAAATATTGTTGGTCTGATGATTAAGCTAACTCTAATTGAGCATTGAATGTAGAGTATTACGAAAGAAACTTAAGGTGTTAATGATTAACCACATAAGGAATTGCATGTGATAAAAGTATGGGATAGAGCATGTGACACATGCTGAGTGATAAGAAGCAGAAAGTCATGCAGAATGGAGAAATAGAATGAAAAGACAAGCAGCCCTGAAAAGAAGCAGACCTTGTAGTTTTAAAGTACACATTTTTTTAAGAAACTGACTTGTCAAACCCCCATAAATGTAAGAAACTTCTAGGAGTAAATCAAAAAGTTTTACAAAATGTTTTGATACTTGACAGGCCTATTGCTTTTCAGCTGCAGATGACACACACTCAAGGCTGACTAAATAGTTGTGCACTAACTGAGGGTGCACAATAGGTTTGGTGGGATGGTGGGATCAGCCTTTTTGACGGGCGGGATACAGGATATACGATTCCCCGCTGGCGGGATATGGGATAGCCAAGGGAAAGCAGGATCCAGATTTGGCAAAATACGGTGGGATACCGGATATGCCAAAAACATGGACAGGATAGCAGGATGAAGGTACCCTATCGTGCACCCTCTTAACTGTACTAAACTTTCATGTAAAGGTATTCACTATGAAAACTGGCCCACTATTAATCAATGAAAGATTAATCAATTAGCTTATAGAATTGTCATATAAAAAATTAAATCAAAATTTCTCTATCAAGGGAAGAGAAGAGCTGCTAGTCAACAAAAACTAAAATCACCTAAAAAGGCCAGGAAGGGAGTAAAAGCCCCTGAAGAGAAGAAAAAGAGACGCAAGAAGTCCAATGATGGCATCAAAAAACCAGCTTCTGCATATATCTACTTTGTCAGTGATTTTAGAAAAGAACTTAAAAAGAGAGGTGAGGATACAAGCAAGGTTCAGGAAGTTGCAAAAACTTGTGGTGCAAAATGGAGAGAGATGACAGATGAAGATAAAAAACCATTTGTGAAATTGGCTGATGCTGACAAAGCCAGATACAGTAAAGAAGTAAATATTTTAATACTATTTTGTCTTGTTTATAATTCTATTTTTGCTTGATTCAGACAGCCTGCATAGGATCCAACTAATTGAATGATATGTCTACATTTCTTCAAATGTAAATGAAGGTTGTGGGGGAAATTCAACAGTCGTGGTATTGGATGTTTTCTTCAGTATTCTTTCTTCTACTGTTTTCAACAATGAGCAATGTTGGTACAATTTTTGGAAAACAGCCACTAAAAGCTATTGATATCTTAATATATTGGCTAGAATTTTAAAAATATGTTTGCATTTCTGTGTTAAAAACCCTAAATAAGAAAGGTTCAATATTTTCAAGAATGCTAAAATACCACCAAAATTGTGTTTCTTTTTGCTAGTAGATGATTTAAAATATCACAAAAGAGATTCACAGATTTTCAAAGCTAATATTGCTCTCACTTCACCAGACAGAATCCAAACAAGTAGTTGATAACCTGTATCAACCATTCCATCAAAATATTCATAGCTTTGTTTTTTTTTCAAATGTTGTATTATAACAGTCATATTTTGCCTATATTGATACAATTATTTGATCCCCATTTTCACAGTAATTCCTCCCTTTGACAGAGAGATGCATACCAAAAAGCCTGTGGCAAAGATCCAGCCAAACCAAAACGACCCCAAACAGCATACTTCTACTTTTTGGCAGATTTCCGACAGAAGTATAAGGAAATCACGCTAAAAGAGGGTGAAAAAATTCCAACTCTAGCTGGAAGGGAGTGGCAGAAACTTTCAGAAAAAGAGAAACAACCGTATTTGGAGAAGGTAGCTCAAGATAGAAAGAGATATGATGTAGAATTGGCAAAGTACAAGAAAATGGTAATATGTTTTCACTTATGATAAATTTCATTTATTAAATAAAATGGAGTAGCAGGGCTTTGTCTTTCAAAACCATTATCACCGACTCTTTTTCCATTTTTTACTTTATGAGATAAGTATTATCATTTTGCATTCACTTGTTGCTTGCGCATACTTTTATATCCCTTTGTCTTCAACCTCAGAAAATCACCTTGTCAAATTTAAACCAATCATTAAATGAAGTTGTGAGATCTGCAAAGTTTTTTTGTTACATGCTGTTAATGCCACACCTGAGGCCTTTTTGAGTTGAGAGCTATAAACTATTTGTTTATTGTTTATATATTATTCAAAATAAGAACAAAATTGGATTGACCCAAAAATTGCTTGAAATTTCTTTCAAAGCAGAAGGTTCAAAAATTTTCACAATTTAAGATTTTATGCTATTGCTATTTTGATTGATATCTGGCACATACATAATAGTTGATGACTTCCAGATTTCTTTAGTAATTTCATAATCTTTCGATGGCTCTGATATCATTGAAAGTAATAACCTATCTGATAAAATGCCTTTTAGAGCAATAAAAGAAAACATCCAAAATATTAAAAAAACGTCCAAAAAAACGTTTTAAATGATATTCCTGTGTCTCAAAAATGTTGCCTTTAATGTTCTTTATTAGAATTACTAGCTGCTGTAATGAGTCTTAATGCTATTAACTGTAAAACTTTTAATCCAAGAACTGATAAATGCTCCACACACAAAAAAGTTCTTTTATACTGTAAAAAGCAACCTTGTAACACATAAGCACAGCTGCCCATGTATTATTAGCTTTTGGGGGTTCCCACTGTTCAAATTTTTCTGACACCTTTCTTAAACAGCTGTAATATAATGTTCTCACTTTGTCTTTCATTTTGTCACATTTGGTTCTATCTGCCTCTAGTATTTCAGGATTTTATAGCTCTCTCTACTAAAGTCCGGTATTCATTGTCAATATAGTCAGTAAAATTAAAAAAAAATTAAGGGCATGGAGAATTCACTTTCTCTTCTTGCTCTAGCATCTTACATTTTAAAGCGATTAATATTATCATTATTTAATATCAATATCTTTAAAGCCACTAAAAGCAAGTACATGTTATTCTGATTCTTTTACATATGTCTTTTTATTCTATTCAGTAGTTTTATATTATAGAACCCTGATGTTGGAAAGAAACCAGTTATTAAAAAGAAAGTTAAACAAGCCCCAGAGCCTGAAGAAGAGGAGGAGGAAGATGAAGAGGAGGAAGATGAAGAGGAAGAAGAAGAAGAGGAGGAGGAAGAAGAGTCTGACTGAGCTATAACAGACTTGTCAACTGGCCTTCCAGAAATCTAGTGCTTGAATGCTTTGAATTTGGTTGATGCCACAAGTGAGTGTTTGTATGTAATAATGAGTAAATAAATCATTAATGGCTTATATAGATGGTTACTTCTGTAGAATCATCTTCCTCTCGTTCATGCTGTTAATGATATTAGGAAAAACATCCAAATCCCTTCTTTACATGTATTCATCAACAGTTAAGATTGAAAATTAGAACCTATTGGGTTTTTCAATCGCATGTTTGATAATTAGCACGAAAAGTATGCTTAAAGCTTTAGAAGGTGCACACCCTTTACCTAAGTGAACAATAATACTGTATGATCAACTGATCATTTAATTACTAAGAGTACTTTGAAACGCTTTTAGGCTGGTTAGATCTTCCCTTTTCACATAAATTTTCTTTATGACAATTTTTTACTTGGTGTGCTGTTTAAGCATCATATTTTATTCTTAACATTAGTTGAGCTGCTAAACTGTAGTAATACTTATCTAGCCATTTTTTAGTCTTTTATTAATTCTATTATCTGCCTAACTTTTGTTTTTAATCTGATGACTTTTAATTGATGTAGTTTTATAAGATATTAATTTTATTGCAAAACATGTAAGATAGCTTCCTTTTGGATGAAAAATTCAACATCAAGAAAACTTGTTTTGTCTTCTCTGTGCAATAGTGATGGCTAAATTTTGATGCTTAACATTGGCATTAAATTTTTTTTTAGAAAAAGTAGTTCAGATAAACTTTAGGGAGAAATTGGAATATCCCTCAATTATCCGTTACCATATTATATTCAATTAAATTCAGATTTATTCATATGATACTGTATATAAACTAACAACATCCTATACGACCCAGGTAAAGCCAAGCTTATCTGGCCTTACAATAGCAATAAATATACACATTTTAGATAACAATATAAGGAATTGGATAATTATAATTTATACAACTTTGCATCATAATGTATGCAAAATTGCAGTAATGCATCATAGTGGCAAAAGGGTGTTTTATTCAAAGAATTTAAGTAATTGCAAAGTTTGTTTTTTCATAAAGATTTGAAAAATATTGTTGTACTACGAACTATAAACTTTGATATGTGAATATAAACTCAATCTTGGTGAACAGATGCTGATGATTATTAGATCTGTTTTTTGGTTTTTTCTTGTTCTTATAAACAACATAGGCTTATTTTTTTTTGTAATCAGGTATGTAGGCTGAGATGGCCCTTAACCAACTTACAATATATTTACTAAAAATAACAAGATTAATACAATTAAACTAAGAAATTTACTAACAACGTACACACCAAAATTTAAAGCATATTAATAGAAACTATTAATGAAAATAAGTGTTAATCTACAACTTACAGAACAGAATTACAACAATAATTATGATAAAAGTTATGGGTTAAAGGATAATGGATTATTCTATGATTTTAAAAGATTTGTTACAAATTTTACCAATTGATTTTATAAAACCAACATTTTCTTGGGTCATTAGCCAAAGGAATATATCCTTTTGGTTTAAAAGAAGGGTATTTTTTTTCCAAATGATATCTAACATTTTTTGACGTTCAAAAGAATCATACAAAGAACATAACATATAGAGCAACAAATTTAATGTATTTTATGTTATTATAGAGCAGTGATATAATATATGATATTGAGTGAAAATGAGGTTATCGTAAGTCAGAAGTGTACTAATTTTTGTCTGTCAACTTGAAACACGAAAGCATTTTTCCAAGGTAAAAATATAAAGATTCAAAAACTACAATATAATAAAATAAAGATTCAAAAACTACAAACAACAAATGAAAGATTACCCAGCCACAGGGAAACCAACAATAATAGACGCTTTCCGAAGCGGACCAATTGCCAAGAATTCTTCTCGGTCACTTCATTCTGATTGGTTGTTTCTTAAATTGTTTTGTTACGTCAATATGAGTAGTGGTGCATCTGTTTCTGTTTTCTTCAAAATCAAAGAGAGTTGTTTTGTTGTGATGAGAGAGTTCGGTTTATCCTCATTTGTTTTGTTATATTGAGCCTTTTTGCGAATCAAGTTTAGGCAATTAGTTTTGCAAAGAAATATTCAGTAAGAAATAAGTGAATGCTTTGGCTGGAGATGACGATTAAGCAAGGAATTTCCGAAGGAGAGCCAGAAGGAAAGATGGCAATGGTTGAGGTACGTCATGCCCTAAAACTGTTGCGAGATTTTTTGTGTCGGAGTGGAAAGATTACTCAAGAAGTACTAGAAAAATTCGGTCAAAAACTTGAGCAACTACTTGTTGCTAAATATAAGAACCATTGGCATCCTGATAAACCTCAGCAAGGCTCGGCATATCGGTGCCTGAGAATAGCGTACAGCACGATGGATCCCATGATAGCTACCGCAGCAATTCAAAGTGGGGTCTCAAAGGAAGATCTATTTAGAACACTGCCTGCTGAGCTCACTATTTGGATTGATCCAAGTGAAGTTTCATACCGGATAGGTGAAGAGGGGTCAATATGTCAGCTGTTTGAAGCCTCTAAAGAAGTACAAGATAAAACCCAAGAATTGAAGAAAACAAACATGGCGTCGTCAATTGCTAACGTTTCTTGTCGAATGGAATCACCAGCGCTGTCTTCCTTTGATAAAATGACTGAAATTTTACAGGAGTGTGTATCTAGCTAATTTTTAGATATTTATATTTTCATTTAACTCTTGTAAACACTTTATTTCTTGTAATTATTCTAGGCCTGTTGAAGTATTATCAGATAAAAGGCTAAGTCCTAAGGTATATTTAATGCGTTTTTGTGGCTCAAGTGTAGAAACAGCTTTGTTAGTTATGGAAAGCATGCTTATATAAAGAGTTTTGGGGTGTACTATGTGACTATATGGCCTTTTAACTATACTAGTTGGTGTACGCAGAGCCAAATTAGAGCATTTTCACAATCATCTTGGAAATTGGGTTTTTAAAATTTATTTTATTGGGAACGAGCATCAGGGTTCATTTGTAAATCTTGCTAAATCTACTGCAATTATTTCAGTGAATAAGTATACTAATACTTCATTGAAAGATTTGTAGTTGTCATCTAGAAGTAATAATACTAAGAGCAGTATCCTGTATTATAATGGTCAGAGGATATAAGGTGAGCAACTCTTTCATTTTAATCAAAACATTGCTAATGAATATGTTGAGAATACATTTTCTCAAGTAGCCAATATTATAATGTTACTAATAATATTGTTCTTATAGTAAGTATATACTATTCCAGCGACACAATGGATTGGTGTGCACTGGATTTTGATGATACAACAAAAAAGGACCCATGCACTCTACTTGCACCACACACTGCAGGATGTGTCCCTGAACTGCTTGTCTCTAACAAAAACTAGGATAGCATTTTTATAAATTACTTTGTATCACAAAAATGTTTTCAGACAGGGTGATGTGTAGACTTCCCTATTTATTTAAGGATTGAAGCTGTGTTTGCAGCAGCAAGGTTTCAATCCTAGTTTCCATGAGAGGCTTTTTTGCACCTCCAGATATATAATTTTCATTTCTTTGCTTAGTTTTTGTGTTTTCTGTATTTCTTCGAAATTTGAAAATAACGATTTATGCAGGGAGCTACAGAAACCAAATAAAAGGATGTAATGCCATAAAAAATATAGTGCAATATGTTCTATCATGTAAATCTCAACCACAATACAATACCTGCACCCCTCCACAACAGCTTTCACAGCATAATTCAATAGCAGAGGTTCTTCCAAAGATTATATATTAAAGGTTAACTGTTAGATTGGTGTCAGTTTTACATCTGTGGTTGTACAGGAACAACAAATGTTTTAACATATTCATATTCTCTACCAAATGCCAAACCAAATAACAGCTAAAAAGTGACTTCTCAGTTTGATGACATTATCCAGGGCCAGGTAAATAAGTCACAGGGCATTGATAAATCTTTATGCTAAAATCACAGGCTATTCTTATACCTTTTATCAATTACGGCATGTGACTGGAAATGGAAAATTAATTGTTAAGAAACATTTATGAAAACAAGTGTATTGTCAGGCATTTGTCACCTTGAATGTCTTTCTAATTCAAATTTATCATTATACAGTAGGCTACGTTTACTATTTATAGCAATTTATATATTTAAGCTTTAAAGTGTGTCTGTTGTTACTGGTGAGTTTGTTCAGTTGAAACATTAGGAGCTAATGAAGGATCAAATTAAGATATGTGAGCAATGCTGTCAAGGTTAATCAATGCTCCATAAACTGTTAGGAATTTGTTCCATTCGAAGCCTATGTAATAACAATTTTTGATACAAATAATGAACATGTTGGAATCAACTGAACGGTTGTGGTTTTCAAATGTTGGCAAATCAAATGATTGGAATCTATATATGAGTTTTTTATATTGAGCATCTTTAGTTGAGCATCTTAAATATGATTGATTCTCTACGACTAATGCTGTCGGGGCTGATAATCTATGTTAGTGATCCTTTCGATTTTAGTGAGCCAGGGCTTCGTTCTCTATAGTCTTGCCTGCTCGCTTCTGCTTCTTCGGTCGAAGATTGGAGACGGCAGTCACTGACGGAGAGGCTGCACTTACATCGTTCATACGAGAACAAATGTTTGCACGGGAGAAATCGTTCAGCGATCCGATTCCAAGCAATCAATATGGTCCTTTGGAAAGCCGCCAAGGATTGATGATCGACAAGGTAGAACTATGAAGAGTGGTGCCATGGAAGTTAGTCTAGAAGAGAAGCAACCATACTTCAGCATGTCGAGTCTGTTCGAGAATCGTGTCACTGAGGAATGACCTGCAATATTCAATATAAATGGGACCCTCCGAAAATGCCATAAGTCCAAGTTAGTGCATAAGATGAGCTTCACAAAGCTGCAAGTTGAGGGAAATTAAACTGCACTAGTAGATATTAGGTTGTTGTTGACACAATACCATATGTCAGAGACGCCAAAATGCAGGAACAATAGTCTGTGTCAACGACACAGATAGTGATAATGCAAAGAGATCAAACAACAGTTATGTTGTTTGTGTTTCATAAAAAACAACTACCAGCTAGAAAATGGTAAATTCTCTACAAAAAAGGAGTACGATCATATGTTTGCAAATAAATGGAATAAAAAATAAAGTCTTTCTTAAAACATGAATTCACTCCCTTGGCTGGAGAAAAGAGGTTAGGGTTATCTACCCTGTTTGTGATCAATGTGAAGACATTTCCGTGTCACCTCATCGCCGCATTGCAGAATATAAATGTGAACATACTGAAGCTGACACAGTGCTACTGTATATCTATTCAAATTTGAGATCAAAGGGGATCATGAATGATGTGGTAGTTGATGCGGATGGTCACTCGCTTTTGGTCTGAGGATCAACAAGACAAAGACTGAGTACATGCGGCTAGAATACTTCTCGGCGTGCACCCATCCCCCACTTCGCGTACTTAGCTACCGGCGAGATAGCAACGACTTCAGATATATTGGATGCTGGATGGCAGACTCGGCAAAAGATTTCTTTGTTCGTTGCGCGCTTGCATTCAAGGCAGCTGACAAGCTGGGGAGGGTGTGGGAATCTGTAATTCCTGAGGCAATTAAGGTGCCGTTTTTCCGTGCGTACGTAGAGCCGGTGCTGTTGTATGGATCTGAGACCTGGACACTTACCGTCTACCTTAACAAATGTCTCAGCGGCTGCTACGCCAGATTGCTCCGCAAAGGCAAGTGCTAGACGTTCCGTGACTGAAAGATGAATGTCGAAGTCTATGGTTATCTACCGAGGATCTCAGACGTCATCGAGAAGAGACAAGTTACCTTTGCAGGGCATTACGTGAGATGCACCGATGCCCCATAACCCGTTTCACAATCCGTGTTCTGGGAAGCATCAGCCAGGTTTGTTTGCGGAAAGGCGCCACGATGACCTACCTGCGGATAATGAAGAATCGACTAGGGATCGATGCCAACCAAATAAAGAGGGACCCTAACAACTGCCAGGGACACTGGGCAAACGCATTGCTATAACCGAAGACAGAACATTTCCTACTGCACCGGTTTTTTATCACTGACTTGTAGTAGATGCAAAGGATAAAGATTTTGTCGTCATGTGTGCTGACGCTGCCCATAAGATCAATGGAATTCTTGGATGGAAACGGCAACGGTCTATTTACGACTGCAGAAAGCTTTGTACAAAAGAAATTGATGAAGTCATTAAACCTCTTCATACTAAGAATGGAGCAGATGCTATTTCAAGTTTCTTTTGTCATATAAAGAAGGCCATATTCGCTAGAGTCGCAAAATCGAGTAACTTTAGATATCTCCTTTCATCTGTTGGAAATATGCCTCCAGTCTTTGAAAGGACTGTTAAAGATTTGGAGTTATTCACAATCAAATGCCTATACAATGACAAGACAAGGAAAAGCTTAGGTGAAGCACGTGCAAGGAAATGGTCTACAATAAAGCGAAATTAAACAGCTCGTCTACCACGAGTTGAGGAATCCTTCTTTCTCAGGGCTCTACGGGTTCCATATCAAGTATATGTTTGGCTGCACTTTGAAATGCCCGACGCTCCACCATTTCCATTACAATAGGGCCGGCAAATTCTTGATGGAAATGTGAACTATTACGGTATAGATCTGCTGTCCTTCCTCCAGAGCTAATAATAACAAGAGAACGTCGCCCCCTAGATTCCGATGCAAGCGCTGATGAAAGTAGTGAATCAACAACATGTGATGAAGAAGTAGCTATGTTTGTATGTATGTATCACGATTTCCATTGCTCGCGTGCCCCCGTTCTACCGGCCTTGCCGCCATTTTTTATTTAAAACCAATTTCGATGTCGGCTTCTCCAGCCACTTCCGCTAAACTTCACGAGACCTCTACTTCTAGCAGAATGCGTATTTTTAAGAAAATCGTCGCCTCAAGCGTTTGTTTGCCTCTTTCCTTTTATTTTCGAAATTTCCGTCGAGTTTTAGAGTAAAAGTTCGATGAAATTCCCTGTCTGGGTTTGCTGTGTTTTCGACTGTCAAAAGGCCAATGCAAACAACTGCTTTCGATTCTGTTTCCCACTGCGAGAAGACAAAAACAAAGCATGCTACGTCAGTTAAAGTGATGAAAAAGCTGACTGAAAAAACCTCACCGAGAAAGGAATGGGAACGATCGCAGAAGTGAGATAGTAAACTTAGATTTTTGTTAATAAGGTCACGTGACTGGTTTTTGAAATAGATTAGGATGAAGTTAAAATTGGATTATTGTAGTGGTCGTCGATTTTCAACTTTCTAACTTATTTAAAGCAAATAATATGCTCGTGTGCATCGGAATGGATGAAAAGGTGACATTTTGAGAAATAATGGCAGCCATTATGAAAAAGATGCCTTGCTAGCCATGCAAATTTTTGAAGAGCCGGCCGATCTATTTTTAATCAGCATGTGTTACTGCTCTAGAAAATGGATTCAAGCCTAGTTCCCCATCTGTCATCTCTCACGAATCCTTGATTTTTGACTCTACTAATTCTTATTGCAGCAATTTGACGTTTTTCCTACCTTTTTTCGAAGTGCTCTTTCCCTTTAGTGAATGCAGGGATGGTAAGTTCTGTACTGCATGATGAAGGAAATATATCAGCAAGAGTGAGCCCTCGATCTGCAATATATCGATCGCCTGGGAAGTGGTGTTTTGGATTTAGTAGGTCTCTCTTCGTTACTAAACCTATAGTTTGTCAGACACTCCCCCGCCTCCATGCATTTGAAACAAAAGAAATAGAGCCATGGGGTACAAGCAATCAACATTTTGCTGTATAATGCCTTTTGTAATTTGAGTACACTTGTGCCCTTGATTTTAGCTTCTTTGGCCGTTGAATAAAAATGTCAATCAATTCAAAAGTCAGTCAATTATTCCGGTATACTTGGTTCGATAGCTCTTTTTCGACTTTTTGAATTCTTTCCAAGTGTCCTAAGGTTATCCATTTACAATATTCTAAATTTTTCTTAACTTGTTATTAAAAAGCTTGAATTGATATATTAACAGATATATGAACAGATAACAGATGAACAGTAAGCCTCGGAAAATTTCTCAGCCTCACTACAACTTTTTTTGTACGTGTATCGTTCATAGAAATATAGTATCGTTGCTAACTGGTTGCTATGCGCGCGCATCTCGGAAAGTAGAACAGCTTCGCATATTGAAAAAAAATAAATAAAGATTGCAACTGCAACTGCGAGCGACGCATTTTTGGGCATGATTGCAGAATGCAGGGCCACAAGCAAGTACTTCCTGTAGGCAGCCTACAGTCTACAATCTTAGGCTTTGT
>JAACYV020252081.1:0-10933 GCA_009936425.2 Chrysaora fuscescens | reverse complement strand
GATGCCTCCCAGCTATCCTTGGAATATCTCTACGTGACAAAAGAAAACTTCAGGTTTTTGAGATGAGATGCCTCCCAACTATCCTTGGAATATCTCTACGTGCCAAAATGATAACATACGAAAGATTCTTGGTGTGGATAAAACATCATAGATATGATCGCAAAACGACTTCAATGGTTTGGCCATATAAACCGTCTACCTTACACAAGCTTTGCGGAGGCAGCTCATAAATCACCAAGAAAAGACCAAAGGGAAGACCTCCAAAAAGATGGACAGATGAAATTAGAAAAGACACCAATGCTGACAGCACAAGATCGAAACAAATGGAAAAAATGTGCCAATGCCACGATGGCTCTCTGGAGTATGCCGTTAGGTCAAATACCCTAAATCTCGAATTAGCCCCCTGGGGGCTTATTTAATTTTGATTTTTTTGGAGGGGGCTTATTCGAGGGGGGCTTATAAAATTATTCACATAATCATCAACATTTACTATACATTTTGTGATTCATCATCGACCGAAAAAGAGATTTTCTGTCATAGCTCGACAAAGTACAAGTATATACTCAAAAGCCTAAAATCAACATGTCAGGGATGGGGGCTTATTCGAGGGGGGGGGGGTTATTTACAATTTTCACTCTAGGGTAGGGGCTATTTCGAGGATTTTCGGTAAGTCAGGTTCGAACCACTACCTTGGGAGTTCAAGAAGATGTGACTCAACAAAGTACCACGGACACAATGAAACAATGTGCTTATGGGTTGCAAGTGAGAGTTTATCTAGCACTTTTAAGATATATATTTCATAACAGGTAGCATTACGTAGCAGCTGCTATGCCATAAAGTGCAATTATGACCATGATGGTAAAGCGGTTATACTTACTATTTCGAATCAGAAACTGCTGCATTCTGAGCTCCAGACATGAAAAATCTGAAAGCAACAAATAAAAGATATCAATAATTTGAATTAATCCTTGTTCATAACGAATCAAAAAGGAAATTGAAAACGCTGGGAAGAACTTATTCACCATTAAAGGAAAACAGAAAAACAAAAATATATCGAAGCACGAGGGCCTTATTGCCTAAAGAGCCACTCCAGTGGAATCTTTTTGTCCCTAAATCACTGGTACTTAGCGGTTCTTTCGAAAAAAATTGACACTGCGGCTCAGTTCTCGCGTTTTAGTTATTTCGCACGCTTTTCCCGACTAACAGCCTGAAACAGCGCCACGAGAAGCTTACGTCACGAGAGGTGGATGCAGCAGATGTTTCGTCCAAATGGCCACGAAGGGTTTCATAATTCGCTTACCAAGGTTGATAAGTAACAGTTTGTAAAAACAACGAACTGATGTCAAGATTTCGAATGCGTCTACTGATTTATCACATTCACCTGCGGACTTGCGGTTTTAAAATGCCTTTTTTCAAGAGCCCCAAAAGTTGGGGACCCGTAACTTCACAAATAAGCACCAGATCGAAGAGAAGTTCACAACATGATTTCTCTCATCAAATTATACAGGAAACCGCCATATATTAAAGCCACAAGGGCTGGGAATCTCTCGAGTGGCCCTTTAAAGACCAATGGCTTACAGTGACGTTTCTTCGAGTCACCAAGGGTTCACATTCAAGGGTGGGACATCGGCTGGCAAGGGTACTCAACGAAGTGGAAACTCAAAAGAACAATAGGGGGCTTGAACTGAGCAGTGGCTGAGATATGGATGTCATAGTTAAATAGAGCTTTACGATATACGATATACGATATCACTGTCTAAATTGAATGATTCTTTTAATTCTTGTAGACTCCTCACTAGCAACTCTTCTATCGATTTTTACCACATTTTCCCCCTTTTCGTCTTAAATCCAAGAAAAATTATGCCCCTTCCCCGACCCTGTCTAATCAGAAGCAATAATGAAAAAGAAAACTCAATTGCATAAGTCAATAGCTTACTTATCACTGAAGAAATCAAGGGATCCAGAGAAAACAGCACGGGCATTGTTCCTAGCCTGTTGACCACCAATAAGAAGGGTGCTCTTTCCAATGGCATGAGGATACTGGAAGCGAGAACAGATTGTATTGTAAAGGGTCACCTACTCATAGTTATTCAGGTTAAACATTAGAAAACACCTATAATATTTTATATAATCAATGGAATAGGTTAATTTAGTAAGTTCCTAAAATTGAATTCGTTTTCACCTAGCAGTGCTACTCCTTCAATTCTCTTGGAATAATCTCCAGAGAGATGTCAACAATTTTTGCAATCTCCAGCTAGTTTTAGATTAAGTGCACAAGTCTATTAAAAACGATTGTAACAATGATTGTAAGGGACAGGAAATAGTATATCTTGAAGAAAACTGTTGGAAGGGAATCGAAACAGACATTATGTCTTTATGTGGGGCTAATAGATCAGATCCCTTCATCATGGTGCCTTCTGGAATGGAGTGCTAAAGTCTAAAGACTCTCTCTAGAGTAACAAGGAACAGGAAATAGAATATCTTGAGGAGAACTGTTGGAAGGGAATGGAATTAGACCTTAATTTTTCATGTGATGCTAATAGATCGTATCCCTACATCATGGTGCCTTGTGGAATTGAGTGCTAAAGTCTAAAAACTCTCTCTAGAGTAACAAGGAACAGGAAATGGAATATCTTGAAGAAAACTGTTGGAAGGGAATCGAAACAGACATTATGTCTTTATGTGGAGCTTATAGATCAGATCCCTTCATCATGGTGCCTTGTCGAATTGAGTGCTAAAGTCTAAAAACTCTCTCTAGAGTAACAAGGGACAGGAAATAGTATATCTTGAAGCAAACTGCTGGAAGGGAATCGAAACAGACATTATGTCTTTATGTGGAGCTTATAGATCAGATCCCTTCATCATGGTGCCTTGTGGAATTGAGTGCTAAAGTTTAAAAACTCTCTCAAGAGTAACAAGGGACATGAAATAGTATATCTTGAAGAAAACTGTTGGAAGGGAATGGAATCAGACCTTATTTCTTCATGTGAAGCTAATAGATCAGATCCCTACATCATAGTGCCTTCATCTATCAGTTCACAAGGGGTTCAAGGTGCAAATTTCTGTGTTTAGGGCAATAACAAATGATAATTTAGCTTCAGGTGTTGGTAATGTTAATTTTAAAGTTAATATTAATACTAAAAGGGTCACAAAGCAATAATATTAATGTTATCAAACCTCAGATATCTTATCTTCTGGGAAATATGAGTAGGCAGTAGATGAAGCGGTCAGTATCTCAAGAGTAAGAGGATTATCTTGGTCTGCAACCATACTAGAAGAACAACAATGACAAATTTAAGCAGGTTTTCTGCAATCAGGAGAGAACTTGTTAATGAAGGGACAACAATCAATTACAGTAAAGACCCTTAGCCTAAAGTGTTTCTTACATCTACAGTACTTTTTAATGTTTAAGCACAAAAATTTAATCTTTTTCCGGAAAGTCCTTGAAAAATAGGGCACAACAGAAAGGGATTGTTTATCATTAGATATTTGCATTAAAAGAAAGTAGGATAAAACAAGAAATAAAAGGGTATTTTCAACCTAATGAAACCCAAAGCAAATCCAGTTCCCCATACTACATATTAAAAACTGAAAACCAATAAACTTATATTTTGGGAGTCTCAAGAGTTTTAAGTAGGAGGACAAATCATTTTCAGTAGCATAAAAGTTTCTTTTAGGTGATTTCTTTAATACGGGGCCTTACTGTATTTTATTCAGGTATGTTTGTATCTATGTAATCATTTATTTCACTTGAGTAACAATGCTAAGCGAAAGCTTGTTTACAACCTGGTCCACTTATTTTATAATATTTGCAAAACTGATTCTAATTTTTAACGGACAGGCAGCATGTAAAATTGATGGAGAGGACGAGGAAAGATTGGACAGGCCTAAAAACAAGATCAATCTTATGTATAACCAGACCAACACTAACCTACATAGAACAATTTGTCTTTGAATAGGTTTTCTATTAATATAACAGTGTTCTTCTGCGGTTCTTCTACAATAGGCAGCTCTCTAAATAATGCCAAGTTTTCTAGCAAAATATATCAACAAACCCCCATTTTTAAGCCCTTCTCTATCGAAGATGATGACAACTGAAGTTGCCAAGTGGTTAAGCTTCCAACATTCACCTTCATCTCAACTTATCAAGATTCCTACCACTTCAACTTCTCTAATTTCTCAATGAGTCGACTCAATATTTAAACTTGTTAGCCCATGTTTACATCCATCTAGCAGTGATGTCTGTATGTTAAACTTATTTTCTTGTTGGTTAATACGAAAATGTGGAATGAGGGAATAAGGGAACCTCATGGAATACTGAATAGCAGCACATGAATGAAAAATTGCACATAAAGCCACATGTTTTTTCCCTAGGGCAATTGCTCCTGTTAAAATCTTATTAATTTAAAAAATAACCAAAACGAGGAATATTGTGATAGGAGTAAATTACTAAGAGGACACTTCTAAGAATTACTAAAAGGGGAATACAAATTATGGCAAAATCCACAACAGCTAAGTCTTCTTAAATCTAACCTTCCCTTGTCATTAAGATCAATTTCTAACTCCAAAACCTTTAGTACTAAATTAAAGCAAACTATTATCAATAGCTATTAAATCCTTCATAACATTAGTCACTTGACTAGCTCACTTTTAACTGGTTATTGTTATTTCATATTGTTTAACCTTATTATTAGTCTTATGTTAACGGCCCAAGCTAGATAATCTCTGCATTTCTTGGGTCGTGTAGAATACAATTTTTATATTAATCAAATAGGTATTGTTTTTAAGTTTTGTTTTCTACGAAGAAAATTGAATTTAATTGAATTAAGGCCCTCCTCTCTCTTTACCACCTCGTCTAGAGCCTCATGAGATTAGAACATGGTAAAAATTTAATAACTTCATGCAACAAAAACATTTGCAATAAATCATTGAAAGCAGTTAGACATTAAAATTTACATACCCAACACCTTTAAAAAGCAATGGCTCATCTCCAACATTCTCAATAATCTTCTTAGATTTAATGGCATTTTTCCAATCAGTAAGAATAGTTGTATGCTGGGTGAACAAGAAAATCATCGAATAACTTTCAGAAAGAAACCACAGGTCAATGAACAAATGTTACAACATTTTATTTCAACTGTAAATTCTGGTTATTTGAGCAGCAGAACCTGGGAAGCTAGATTCCAGATAATATAAATCAAACTCTTTTTTAAGATATTTTTCAATATTTTTTCAAGACCCAATGATGTCGAGTAGATTAAGTTGAGACTGGAAGCTCCCAACAAACAATTTAAATAATAATAATCATCATAGTAAAAACCAAGCAACAAGCTCTTGGGAACTCCACATTCCTGTGCATTAGCCAGAGTTAAAAATGGCACAAAACACATGATTTTGAACTGTTAATTCTGGATACATTGGTTTTATATTTTTGTTTACTAGACTTTTCATAATGAACCCTCTCTATGAAGGTTTATTAAAGTTGAACTATCACTTTTTGGGAGTTTGCATTGATGGAAAGACCTTTGATAGTAAGAAAGGATGGCATTTATAAAACTTCAATATCTCTATTCGTTTTTGAGTTTTTTATGGCAGTTTGAAGGAAATTATTTATGTCATAGGAGTGACCTGTCTAAAGGCACAGACCATGGTATGAGTAATTATTGTACTATAAAAGATATCTTCAGAATCGATTCCCAGATTAGCTTTAAATGTGGTTCATGGGTGCCTCCTGACCATCATTGTACCATTTGAATTTTTAAATTTCTAAGCTAGTGCCTACTTTGTCACAGGCCTTCATTTTGATGAACATAAATTCCTTCCTTTGCACAGCCATAACTCAAAACCACAAAAGATATTGAAGTTTTGTAAACATCATCCTTACTTACTATTAAAGTTCTTTCCATAAATGCGTATTCCAAAAAAGTGGCAGGTCAAATTCACACAAATTAATTTCCTGCACTACCAAATCTAGGAAGAGAATTTTGCCAGCAAACTAATGGTAATTAATTTACCTGTCCACCATCAGAGACATCAAAATTATGGTGGTCGAGCACGGCTGTCTTTTCTTCATCAAATTCGATTCCACACTCGCTACCAAGTTCACGAATTGGTGTGCCTATAAGCATATTGGAATTTATGATGATGTTTTAAATAACCTCAAAATGAAGTTTAAATCAAGTAAAGGCAAGAAAAGAGAATTTAAAATATTTCTGAAAATCCAATCTCAATGAAACTGAGCTAGCACAAGCTTATGTCAGAAAAAATAACTGAATTGTTAGGTGTCTAATAAGCAGAGTCCGGGGGAGTCCAAACCTTTCTCCAGCTGCCAATTCTATAAGTTCAACCTTCCTCACTTTATCAAATGAAAAAAACGAGATTTTTTGAACTCTTTCCATTATTTATAACCGTAAAAGTAGAAACCATAATACATAGTTTAATCACTTGTCTAACCCAACATTTTCCTCAGCTTTTCGATATTGACTAAAACTTTCTAGATCAAATGTCATATCAACTGAAAATTTTCCTGAAGCTAGATTTCTTATAGAATTAGTAAACCTTCCTCAAAAATGACATTTGATTTGGCCGTGACTTTTCTGGACTCGGCTAATAAGTTGCCACAGAAGATTTAGACCAGGCCTTGTTGTTTAGTTTTTTTGTGGGCGCATCACGCACCATATTAAATGAGGAGCATTATATTTAATTCATAAGAATAACACTTTTGATAACAGAAGTAATGTAACCAAAGAGTTTTAAACATCAAAATTAATGTGAATTTACAAGAAATTTGAACTAGGCGAGTGAAGAATCACACCCCACTTATCATCATTAGGGTATATCTTTCAAGCCTCCAGCAAGTCAGCAGAATCTTTCCTTAAATATCTCAGGCCTAGATATAATATGGTTGCCTTTGTAGGCTCATCGACGTGGGCAACCTACCGCTTTCACAAACATTTTTACACAAAAAGGCGTGTGTTTGATATTCTAGTGCTAAACCATCAAACATCAACACAATTATTCACTTACCAACTGCAGAGCTAGCTCCCACTAGAACATTATTGCCTGCATCGATGAAGGCAGTTACTGCTGCAACATCAATTGATCCACCAAATTCTAAAAAAGTTATAAAATATTTTGTTAAATACATAAACCAGGATGATGTGCAAAAAAGTATTCTGGGACACACAGGTGCCATATGACTATCTCTAGCCCAAGGCTACTCAATTGACTATACAGATGGCACTGTTTACAACCAACTAGGTATCAATTAATACTCCTGGGTAGGGCAGAGGACAAAATTGTGCTAGCAACTTTCCCAAGGTTGTCATCTCTTTAATCACAGATGGCACGACTATGGCTGGAACTCACAACTTTCTGACTGTAATGTCTAGCATGCTAACCATTGCACCCCAGAGACCATAATGTCAACCATTTTGAAAATTAATAAAATTGGTGTCATGGAAGAAAAAATAGATTACTTTTTTCAGACAAGGACCATTAACTACTACTGGGCCGAACTTAAGAATTCAGACCACATCCTACAGATATATAATGTATCTCATTTGAAAGCACTTGACGTGGGCATTCCAAATCTGCAATAAAATTTGGGGTAGGGTTGGAGTTTTTGGTAGGGTTTTAGGTACTGATGATAGGGTTAGGGTCAGTGTTGGAATTTTACTGCCTAAGTTGATGGTACGAGGCTTATGTAAGGGATTTGTATTGTACCCCTACCCTAAATGTTATTGCAGATTTGGAAAGCCCAGGTCAAGTGGTTTTAAATTATATATACCATATATAAGTAGGATGTGGTCAGAATACTTAAGTTCGGCCAACAACCCTAAGGCAAATCCAAACAGTGCCACTGTAGTAATTCTTCTTTGTCTGTTCATAGCTATGATTAGGATGAGCTTGCCAGTATGTAGAGCATGGCATGTACATACCAGAGATATTTTCCTCCAAAAACTACCAGATATATATGAATGTGGCAAGATGGGCATGACAAGGTGCGGCCTAAAACTAATATTTTACAATATATTGCAGCACTTGTTGATAAATCAATGCCAATTGGATCACAAAGGGATAAAGAGATGATAAAAACTTCCCAAATCTTGACTGCACCAGGGAAAAAGTTGGTTGCTGTACATCATAAAGGTTTTGATGCACAACAGCGATGCATACTGTAGCTGAAATACAACTTGCAAAGTAGAAAATTACCTTCAACACTGGGAGAGAAGATTATCAAGTTCTGATAAAGATAATCCCCATATTTTTGCAATGCCAAGCCAGGATCATCAGCTGCCTTGAATGTCAACTCGTGACCATTTTCTGCAAATGACAAATTTAATGTCTATCAAACAAAGTAAAATATAAATTTCAACACTAACAACAACTGCTTTTTTCAATATAAATTTCATTCAATAAAGCACATCAATTCACAGCTTTTAAGTCAATACAACTATAGGTTAATAATTTATCATGGTCATTTTCTGCAGGGTTTAATGAAAGAGAAACCAATCGACAAAATTCGTCAAGGACAAGCTACCAACGTATGAATTTTCCCTTGGCCGGGTAATAAAAAGATTTCTTTATTCAAACTCGGTAGACCAAGCTTGTGATTAATACAATAATCAGTGATGCAGGCTTTCAATCTAAGACTTCTGTCCTCTTTATCAAGATAATCACCTATCTAGGCCTATCTTTTGTTCACGAGAACAAAGATTGAAACTTACCTTGTAAAAAGTTAAAAAATATAGAGTGAGTCTCTCTGATGTATTGATTATCCAAAAGAACTAGAGTTTTGCTTCCAGTGCAAGCAGCATTTGAGAATAGCAAGGAGAAAGAAAGGCACACCAAAAGAGTTGAAGACAAACGACACGTGTCCTTAGCCGCCATTTTCGAGGAGAGAAGGAATATGGTCTTCTTGCTATTGTGGTACGAGAGAGGTTTACCCTCGAGAACCCGCGCGTTCACGCGAACAAAAATTACATGAATAAGCGTACGCATGCGCAATCCAAAACAGATACGATTCGTCACTGTCGAAATTCCAGCCAAAAAGTTTTGATTTTTGTTTGTTTGTAATTCTGAGATTAATCTTTTAATTAATTTAAAGGCTACTAGCAATAATCTCTTTAACAATAGAAGTCAAGATTTCAATAAAAACAAAGAGCTAACAAATCTACATTACTATAAAAGAATACTATTAGTTTTGTAGAATTATTAGACACTTTTGGGATGATTCAGAATTACGGGAGGGTCAGTCCGATATTTTTGGGTGAAATATTTGTCCAAACGATATTTTTAGGTCCTAAGAAAATGGTACAACTCTGATATTTCTAGGTACCAAATTTAGAAAAAGTGGCATTTTTGGGTATTTATGAGAAATTCACATTTGAACCAATTTTACTGTTCATTGTTAGATTAGTTGCTTTGTATCGTGTTTTATCCCAACAATTTATTCTAAATTAAAATTTATGATATTTTTGGGTACAGTAGAAATGATATTTTTGGGTCATAGTGAACATGTTTTTGGGTGGCTTGTAAAATTCTCGGACTGACCACCCCTGCCTGTCTACAGTATGAGCCTTGTGGTGTCATGTTCGTCTTGGCTCATAAACAGTTAACAATTCTGTATTCCGGGGATCTCTGGTACATGACATCTACGAGAGTTCTATCTCAAATTTTGGGGTCCAAAATTTCCATGAAATCAGGTAAAAATGTTTGGAGTTTGCATTTATGGAAAGAGCTTTGGTAGTAAGGATGACGCTTACAAAACTTCAATATCATATGTTGATTTTTAGTTATGGCGGTGTGAAGGAAGGAATTAATGACGTCATAGCAGGAACCTGTCAAAAGCCACAGACTAACAAATGGAACAAAAAAAGGCCTGGGACAAAGTAGGCACTAGCTTATAAATTTAAAAATTCAAATAGTACACCAATAATAAGGAGGCAACCATGAGCCACATTTAAAGCAAATTCGGGGCCCGGGGGGGGGGGGTAACTTGGACCGAAGGATGACGGGTGCGTGCCGCCAAAATTGTAGTTTCATACCCACCCTTTACCAATTCACATACTTTTTTCATACCCAGTTTTAAGGATTTGGAAAAAAACATACGCAGTTTTATGGTTTTCAAATTAAACTGTATGTAACATGCAAAAGATTGAATAAGAACGTAAGTAAACTACAACTAACATTTCATACATTCAAGAGTTCTTGCGCGCGCTTTCCCGTAACCAACAACAACAGCAACGATGACAGCACCAGCATAAAATCTGTCAACCCCTGTCAACAGGGAGGCGCTTGAAATGGACGAAAAGAGTAAACGGGAATATGTCGAATAAAAGAGCGTCACTTAATCATCTGTTTTTTCGAGGAAGGATTTCGTCGAAACCCATTATTAAGGTTTCAGGACAGAAGAGCCAGCTCATTTCTATTGGAATCACTGCATTTTGAGACCCATATTTAGGGATTTTAAAGCTTTCGAAGCCACCCTTATGGGCGGCACGTCACCGTTCAGCTATATATATATATATGAGTTACCCCCCCCCCCCCCCCCCCGGGATTCGGGGCTCGATTCTAAAGATATGGTACAATTATTGCTCATACCATGGTCATCGACGCAGGCAATCTACCGCCCTCGAAAACATTTCAATGTATATGAAAAGGCCTGTGTTTGACCATGCAGTGGCCTAGTGGTAGAGTGGTAGAGTGGTCGCCACTGTCAAGAAAGAAATTGGAATTAAGGTTCAAGGAAGTGTTCATATCACGATTGATTTCTACTAAGGCCCGGGTTACACGATACCGGGTTGCTTTTCGCATCGGATTGGTTCCAACCCATATCGCACAGTTTTCATTGCAGTTACACGACACCAGATTGCTATGAACCCACTTTTGTTGTAGTTACACGACACCGGATTACTGCGAACCCACTTTT
>JAACYV020251970.1:5350-16926 GCA_009936425.2 Chrysaora fuscescens | reverse complement strand
TTAGCCAGAGCCATTCATACATGTAGGTGAACTGTGCTCTTGGACTTATAATTTACCTTTTTAACTTCAAATCTCTTTTTCTCTGGCTTCAAGGATGTACTGGAACTGGAAGGGCCAGCATCCTGCATCTCAACATCTCCTTCACCCATCTTGAAACGCTTGGATTGAATAACGTTGTTGTGTTGTTTAGTGTATTACCCAGCATGCATTTGAGGAGAAGATTCAATAAAGAGCGGCAACAGAAAATGTACCAAAGCAACAAGTGACGTAGTGATACAAAGCAGGTAAAATAAAACATCGCAACAAAGGACCTGAATAAATACTTTCTCACGTTTGCTTACTTTTATCTATGTATTCATTTGTTGATCTGCCTGACTGTACTTTACTTTAAATGTAATGAATTCAAGAAGTACGAAAGTAAAAGAGCAACTAGGCCTTGGCCTCGAGTTGTTGTCAAGCAAAGAGAAAAGGCACTACAGCAAAGCTTTGAAAGAGATGTACGAACTCGTGAAACTAGAAGCACTGCGAAGGAACTTAACACCATCTGGTTCCGAAGATGATTATCAATATGATACTGCTACCAATGCTACAAATGATGATTATTCAGGTGAACGGACCTCCTTTTCTCTTACGTTTGTTGTGAAGTGAAGGTAGAAAAATGTCTCAATTTTTACAAATAAAAGAATTTAGAACACCTTTTAGTTGCACCTTACTTGAGCTCTCGGCAAAATGTGCCATACTCTGAAGACTTGCAGCAATCAAAATTTTCAATACCTCCTGCCTTGCCTCAGCTCAAGCCTTGCTTGGAAATCAGTTAAATATTTAAAAAACTTGTTCAGATGTTTTTGTACCACCCTATTTTCTATCCCTTCACCCAAACTTAGCATAATCCTTTTTCCTTTCACTTCAAACAACAAGTAATTTCTCTTCAGGAAATTCATCAGAAAGAAGTGATACTGAAGATATAGAGACATCGGAGCCTTGCCATGCTAGAAAACAACAAAAACATGTAAGTGGTTGCTTTAATTCTAAGCATGCTGATGCCTGAGTGCCAAAGATATTCTGGGAAGTGGTTTCTAGGGGAGAAGCAAAAATATCAATATTTTGGGTACAGCTTGCTAAGAAGCCTCATTTAAGAAACAGTGTTGTAAATAGATTCAAAGCCTCTAGCCAATGTTGATTTGAAAGTTTCCTGAAGAAGTAGAAATGAAATTTTATATTAATTTGGCAAGAAATGTCTTTAGAATATGGGTCTAAAGTATATTACAGTGTGTGGTTGCATTCTAAGCCCATCTTTAGGGCATGGCTTCAAAATATTTTCCATCCAAATACCTATTTTATTTTCCTCCCAGTTGCCCCTGTAAGCAGTTCTCCTTTTTCCTGTAAATCATCTGCTTAGCTTTCCCCAACCAAATTTCCAAGAGAATTATTTAACATAAGATTAACCGGCTTTCTAAAAGGGGCATATGCCCCTGCTCCCGCAGCCATGAAAACGTTGCAACAGGGTCACAAGAGATCAACAATAGAATAGAGAGAGAGTTTTCAACCGAAGGGCTTGCGACTTGTACTTTAGAAAAATATCTTCTAACATGCACTTAATTTAGTAAATAATCTTGATTCAGTGCACTTTATCTATTAACTTTGTGCTCAAAATTTTCAAAACCTATTAACTCTGGTGCTCTTTCATTTAAGGTGAATGTGAAGAAAATCTACAAGGAACTAAGTGAAATCAGCCAAGGCCTGCAAGTAATTAAAACATTGACTAATCTTTACCTTATTATTTGACAATTTTCTGCTAGTTTATTTATATACATGTTTATATATACATGTGTTATTATAAGCTGTTTTACTCTGTATATTCCTGTTAAATAAATGTTCATGCTCATGCAAAGATTAGTGCTTATAGAAATTTGATATTGGTATTTAACTAACTTTTTTCCTTTCCTGGCTAAAGAAAGAAAACCAAAGACTGAAGAAATGGGATGCAGAGTTGTCAGAGAAAAAATCACAAAATGAACTTTTACAGAAAAAATTGAAAAACTATGAAGACACTTTAGATGAACTCATTAATTTTGAATGCGAAAAACGTTGCAAAGAAGTTGAAAAGGTAACTTCTGTAGCAGCCTTACTGATTACACAGATAGAAAAATGACAAATTGGTTTAACAGAACCTTTCAGAACCTTTTGTCTTTGATTCCCAAAAATTGAAAATAGACCTATCGCTTTTTGGAAGTTTGCATTTATTGAAAAAGCTTTTATAGTAAGTAAGGATGACGTTTACATAACTTTGATATCCTTTGTCGTTTTTGAGAGGGCGTGAAGGAATATATTGATGACATCAAAGTAGGGACCTGTTTCACCTTCCAGACCAAAGAATAATACGAAATAAGAGCATGGGACAAGGTGTGTAAAAAGGGTAAAAGATTTAAAAGTTCAAGATGCACACCAATGGACAAAGGCATATATGAAAACTTTTAAAATCTGATCCAACACTTGATTCTGAAGATATGATACAATTATTACTCATACCATGGTCTGCGCCTTTTAGTAGGTTCCTGCTAAGACGTCACAAACTACTTCCTTGGCACAATCATAAAATCATAAACGACAAAGGCTATTGAAGTTTTGTAAACGTCATTCTTACTTGCTATCAAAGCTCTTTCTATCATTACACCCCCTCAAAAAGTGATAGGTCCACTTGAAGTCCTTACACAGAAATGCACCGAATTGACCAGAATTTGTAATAGTAACTTATCCAAAGATGTTACATTCCAGAAGAATCTTAAATTAGTGATGGTATTTTCCAACCCAAAATTAAGATGGCAGAAAATGCGAGAGTTGCATGATGAGAGAACCTAGTCTTACAAAACCAGCATAATTAAGAAAAATATCAAAATTGATCGCCTGCAAGATGATTGTACAGGTCAACCATGTTAGTATCCAAACAGCCGAGTAAACTAGTATCAAAACCCACAATGGGGTCAATTGCCTGCCATAGTGTGGAGCCGAAGCTCTAGGCTGTATTTTGGCTAATAGCAAAGATTTATGATGTTCCTATTTATTGGCACAGGAAAATGTGTCATATTTTGATATGTTAAAGCTCTGTCTTGCACCTTTTTTAATCAAAGATAGCTGAATTTATTAGAACAATGTTAATCCTTAACATCAGAAGGGGCTTGTTGGTTCCAGGAAGATGCTTGGGGCAAAGAATTTTCTTTACCTAATAAATTTCAACATATAACTGTTGTTTTTATTGCTTTGTGGTTTTCCCACCTCTATTTATCTGTATCTGTTTCTCTATATCTGTTTTTCTCTTTTCTTGCGCACAGAAAATTCTTGCAAGTTTCAAATGATTTATTTTTTAGGCATTGGAAGAAAGAATTGTAGAAATAACGGAGGAGTCGAAAAGAACGAAGTTGTCTTTCAAAATAATGAAACAAGCTAATGATACAATCAAAAAACAGGTTAGAATTTCTTAAGAACTTGATTCAATTAACTAATGAATATATAAATTCTGCTTGCGCTCTTGAAAATTGTTGCATATGGCATAAGAAATGATACTTATCAACGGGGCAACGTTTCGAGAGAAGACCCTCTCTCATCATTGGACTAGAACAAGATCTGTGTTTGCCTAGTTTTCGAATAGATGAGATCTAAATTTGTGAAACTTTCATTAGAAGAGTGTCTCATCGGTTGTAGTTCGAAGAAAAGACGCACCTTTTTTCGCGGCTGAAATTGGGCGCCACCTTTGCCTTTTTTCAACAAAGTTTCAAAAATCTTGTTTATAAAATGTTATTGAAATAAAGAGTGCAGATAAACCTGAATGAATCCAGTTCTTGTCCTTCTCTATAACCGAGATGTTGTCCCATTCCCAGTTAATTTTATGTTTAATTTTGTCGCTTTTTTCTGTCTGATGCATTATTATTAAATGAATTACTATATGATATCGCCTGGTTGCTTACGATACCTTGTAGTGAACAATTATACCATTTGTCGCATTTGTTGCAGAATTCTCAACTAGAAGAGCATAATAAAAAACTCGAAGAAAAGGTTTCATCATTGAGCCACAGAATCACTAATTTGCAGGTAAATAAAGCTGTTTTCTGAATTTTTCAGTTTATTTAAACAGGTTCCTTCTATGGCATCATCAATTTGTATTACTCACCATAAGTGATAAAGAAAAAGTTACGCCACCTGTCCTTACTTCAGAAAATCTGGCGGTGACCACCCCCAGTGCCAGTGAAGAAATCGACCTCAAAAAGTAGCCACACCAGCCAGCAGTAGAAGATGAATTCTGCCGGGTACTGGAAACAAATGCACACAGACATACATTCAAACATACAGAAACTCTTTCCATACAAGTAAAATCCTACAAGGTCCATTTGAGAAGCAAGTAATGAATAAGGCTTGCAACTTAGTTGACTGGTGCCATTAGAATTCATTAGATCATTCGAATTCATATATGACAAGTGAGGTTGTCAATCTTGCAAAACGCTGTACTCCAGATCCTTATGTTCCACTTTTCTCTTACGTTGTGACTTTTAAGCCTGTTTGTAAATTTATTCTTTAATTGCATCATTAATTTCTGGAAGACAAAATGTAAAATTGTATGAATTGATTTTCTTCTGCAGAGAAAAAACGAAATAATAAAAAAGCAACTCGATGACGGGCATAGATCTGTAGATAAATTAACAAAAGCGAAGGGAGGTAAGTTTGAATAATTATTCTTCATAAATGGCAAGAAACTTTGTACTTCTCATATATACTGAATTTACAGTAACCCATACATCTCGAGGCTTAATTGTGGAAAGGGCAAATTACAGCACATTACTTTAGATATATAATATATCATATGTGCATACTTTGTTGCACTTAAATCAACTGCGTACCTTATTAAGCCACACAACAAAGAATTAGTCTTGATTAAATGCGGATTAATTTTTTGTACTCATTTTTTGTACTTAATTGTACACAATTTTTAACAACTTAAGCGCATTTAGGCTTGTAGAATTTGCGGCTTAATTTTGGCCGTCTTAATTAGGTACGCGGTTTATTTGCGTGTGATATGGTATATTATGTAAATATATAATAGATCGAAGAAGCTTTCAGCCTTAGAGCTAAATTTGATGTTCTAGATTTTTTAAAAATCTTTTTATTTGTGTTAATATATAATCAGCAACCTGACCATTTGTGCATCAGCCCTTGCTCTGCTGCCAGTCGACAAATAGCATAAGGATTTCAAGGCATGAAATAATCAACTTGTTTTTTTTCTTAATGATTAATTTTCCATCAGTTTGAAACATATCTTTTTTATCATAGGTAAGGATGATGAAGCAGTAGACATACAAATGAAAAAAATCAAGGTGAATTATCTCTTTATGTTTTTGTTCAATTGAGTTCTAGTTGCATTCCAAACCTGTTGCGCGATGAGAGAAATTGCGAGATCTCTGTCATTCTAGCCAAAAATGAATCACATCTTGTGAAAAAATCAAGAGGAAGAACTAGGGTAACCCCTTCTTAGATTAGCCCTAGGTCATTCAGTGGTACCTCTGTGCCTAATCCATACATTGCAAAGATAATAAGTGTATGCATGTATCAACGATCGATGAGCGTAGTTATCTTAATTGATTAAATCAGCTCAAGAATATATAAAAAATTTAATGACAATTTTTCCATAACGATGACCCGTATATAGCTATATATAGTTTTTAATAAATTATCCAAGGCATCACATCAGCTAACAACTATCTTATCTTCAACTTGTTGTTGGTGGTTTGGTAGATTTACCGTTGTTTCTAAGCACCATGAAATTATCTAATCATTAAAAATTTTATCTATAATATTTCGTTGCCAATCGGTAACCTCATCAGTGAGTTAATGGCTAGAATCAATGTTAAACTTTTCAAAACTATCATACTAAAATTTGCTCCCCAGTAAAAACCCACTAAAAGAACCTCAATTTTTCAAGCTTAACCTTCAGAGGTTTTTAATCCTGGAGTCTAAAGTTGCACACTAATTCAGCTAGAAGTGCTTAGTCTACTCACAAGGCCAATAAATTACTTCTCTTTGAACTCCAGCAACGTCTTAGACCTTTACCCTTAGTTCTTAATGAGCTTTATAAATGTTTCACGAAGATTCTAAGGAAATTCAAGCTAAAGGTTCTTAAAATAGGTGGCTCAATTATGGGATTTTTACTGTACAAGACACGGAATCAAATAAAGACTTTAATGAACAAAATCTCACAATGTATCTTATTTTCACCAGGCCGATATGAGTGCATGCAGTGAAGCATTGAATTCATGCCTGGAATGGGTAGCAGAATGCCAACTGAAGCAGGCAGTAGATAATATTCATGAAAATGAAGAAAGAGATAGCGGGGAAAACGATGTTACAACGGAGGTAACTAGCGAAAGAGCATTTAAGGTACGTCACATTTTCATTTTTAAATGTTTTTATTCATGTCTTATATGCAAGTTAACATAAAACCGAAGGATGTTCGACTATGATTTATGCAGCCCCTTAATGAACTAGAATAAATAAATGATCTAGGGAAGCACCCTCTCTGTAATTTGTGCCGAATTGTTTCCGCTATTGACCGATATTCGACCCTACTGTATGTACACAAGAGAAAATAGATCTAGGTAGATGGGGTGGTTTGATCTAGTTTTGTTCGATTGGGATTAATCTTGTGTTGGATCGATTAGGATTGATCTAGCGTTGTTCGATTGGGATTAATCTAGTGTTGTTCGATTGGGATTGATCTAGTGTTGTTCGATTGGGATTGATCTTGTGTTGGATCGATTGGGATTGATCTGGCGTTGTTCGATTGGGATTGATCTAGTGTTGTTCGATTCGGGTTGATCTTGTGTTGGATCGATTGGGATTGATCTAGTTTTGGTTGATTGGGATTGATCTTGTGTTGGATCGGTTGGGATTGGTCAAATTTTGCTCGATTGGGATTGATCTTATTATGTTGGGTAGATTTGGGATTTATCTAGTTTTGTTCGATTTTGATTGGTTTTCTGTTGGATCGATCCCTTCTAATAACAACATGTAGCTGTTTTATATTTGCTTAGTTTCGATTATTTCTAATTTTCTTTTCTGCAGGTTTTGCAACAGCTTTCTCTTATCCCAAATGCTGTTACTGCTCAGAAATTCCAATTACCCTTCGTACAGTTTGTTTATTGGTCCTTGATGCATGCTTACAGGAACCAGAATAGAAAGGTTTAGTAGCTATAGAAATAATTTTTTCATATTTTAATAAAATTGATAGAAGATACAGTTCGCCTAAGTAGACTAATATTTTGAATGATATTCCCTGTTGACAAAGTTACTTTGAATCTTTTTCGTAAAATTAACCTGGTTTGTTTCATTCCAGAGCTACTAGCCAAGTACATGCCTGACCAGAATCAAGCCTTTTTCACAGAAATCTGTAATTGAAAATATTTTCAATCACAATTTGATGATGTCTTTTTTTGAAAATAGGGTGGCATCCCTGTGTCAACCTATCGAAGAATTGGAGAAGAAATATACAAATCACAGGTGCACCATTTTTGATAAATCTTAAATTTTCAATCATTCGTGTGTTCATATGCTTTAGAAATAATTAAGCTTCAATGAATATTTGAATCAGTCATTCATCTGCCATCTGCTATTTTTGATTACTGTATTTGCGCTGTCCTACGACCAAATGGCCCTAACTTCCTTTTAATTAACTGAGCGAACTCTTCGATTCAATTCTTCAAAAGCTATGATACCTAAGGACGTTTCTGGGACTTTTTCGGCAAGCATTACCACCTTAATTCAACTCAATATGTCAATTGTAAGAGGTTGCTTGCTCAAACTTGAGCAATTGGCTTAGTTTAATATTGTTGCCACTACTGATGATGAAGTCGTAAACTAGCAACGAATCCGACAAGTCAAGTGCCGCATGACGTTGCATTGGGCACTGAGTCCAAAGGCAGTTCGCAGCCTCTTGCCATTATACTAGAATTACTTTTATCCAAAGCCATCCCCTCCGAGATAAGACTGGGCGCGATTGGAGCGCGCAGCGCAGCGGTGCCTTAGTGAGCTAGTTTATACATAATTTGATGACTTAACGTATTGCTTGTAGCTCAGATTCACTGAAGTCTATGTGTTTTAGGCTTCAAAGTCGGACTCTTTCGTCGAAACGACAGCGGAATCTACTGCTAAGAGAGAAGGTGCATTTTTACACAGCAGTGATATGCGAATCAGAATGCTGTCGGCTCTCATAATCATGAAAACACTTAATCAAGGTAAGATCTTTATATGCTGTCGTCTTCTTAAAGGTGACCTACCTACCACCTTTTTAGAGTTTGCATGCATGGAAAGAGATTTTGTAGTTAGTAAAAATAGCGTTCAGCAAAACATCAATACTTTTTTTCATTTTTATGCACAGCCGTGTGAAGAAAGAATTTGATAATGGCTTATAGCTATGTTTCTATGTTTCTATGCGATCTAAGCACATTTTGATAATTTTTTTATATTACTGATAGCTGATATTCTAGCCAGAGTCTTAGAAGTTCTGAAAATCGATACAAGGGAAGAAAAGGTAAAGATTTTAGTCTTTGTTTCATTGAATTTGTCAACATTCCTTGGCAAACTTTTGGGGACATTTCAGAAGATTATATATATAATTCGCAATGAAGGCAATAAACATATTTCTTGGTGCTCTTCTTGCCTGCTCCATTAATAATTGATAAGATTTGCTGAAGTAAGAAGCGCTATAAAAATATGTGAAGCATTTTTCCAACTATAGAGCAAAGCAGCTATAAAGAACAGCAACATGCAAAGAGCAGCTGAACAGAATACAGGATCAGTTAGAGATACCAGGAATTAGGTGAACGTCTGTATAATTGGAGAAAATAACAGACGTCTCCTAGATTTATGATGACTGGACTGTATTTTCGTCTGCTCTGAATTCCTCTTTGAATAAAGCACAATGCTAACTCATAATGCTATAAATAATACTGTGAAGTTGATTCTTTTTAAGGGTAAATACATCTTTGTCACTCATCATGGCTCATCTGTTCTCATATCGTATCTCAAAGGATCTCACAAGGTAAGAGAATTAACGTTAAATTTTTAATCTTGACTGTCAAAGTTTAAGGCAGGTTTTTCCTATGTTGGGATTAATTAACTTTTAAAATTCCCACTATCATTAATTTTCATCACCCTTTTTTTATTTGTGAAATCCGTAGTGAAATTCATTATGGCATTAAAACAGGTATCAAAATGCTGTTATTCTTGCAGGGATTGTTGAACTTCGCAGTTGATGTCCTGATGCAGATGACCGTTGAATCTCGTGAGGATTTTTCATGTTTCTTTCTTATTGATAATATTGCTTGTTTTTTTGTGGGATCAATCGCCCTTCCCACCTTATCCAATGAGGGATAGCCTGCGTGAAGACTTAACTATTCCGCTGCGAAGGAGATCCAAATTGGATTAGGTACTAACGAGGGGTAGCAGAAACAGAATTTCCTGTAATCATTTGTTAAGACATTTTTGTACTTAACTCAAATATGCTGTCATGTTCAGACATTAAATCCATCCGGGGCCTGTATAAACCTTTTACATCTGAAGGGCCTATTACAGTTGGTAATAAATGGTCTATTTTCGGCGCAGATAAACGAAAGATTATTTTTAATTGAAATAAAGATATACGTTTTCTGTCAATCGAAAGCTGGAAATGATCTAGACTCAGAGTCCAGAAAAACTCCAAACTTTCCTCCGGCTGCCAATTCTAGAAGTTGAACCTTCCTCACTTTATCAATGAGAATAACAAGATCTCTTTTCCATTGTTTATAACCGTTGAAGTAGAAACTATAGTACATAGTTTAATCACATGTGTAACCCAACATTTTCTTCATCTTTTCAATGTTGACTAAAACTTCCTAGATCAAATGTCATATCAACTGAAAATTTTCCTCAAGCTAGATTTCTTATAAAATCTGTAGAATTAGTAAACCTTCCTCAAAAATGACATTAACAAGCAAAAAAACCTTCTGGACTCAAAAGCTTTCTCTAGAATCTGCCTAGACTTTTCATTAACATAACATTTTCGATGGGAAAAGAACACTATTAATAGTTCGTTCTCCTCTCTCCACAAGGAGCGAACTCACCAGCAGTGGTGTTCAGTTTTTCGTCAGCTGACAGCGCATAATTGTTTTGTTAGAGTATGTTAACGCTGTGCAAAGGATTTGTAGAAGTGATTCACACTTTCTTGATTTCCATGAACCCTTGAGCAACAAAATCAATTCCATGTTTAATTTTCCATCGACATTTATATAAATAACTGCTAATTCTCTGCCTTCAGTATAATGGGATGATAATAAGCGTCTCCGTATGATGCGTGGCTGCAGCTTTCAACCATAGTTAACAAATTATGCATGCACTAACTAACATCTAGTTACTTCTAGTCTTCAAGTTTTCAAATTTCTGACTGACTGTCGGTCTGAACATGTTGCCATATTTTGAGAAAATCGTGCTCTCAGACAATCCTCGCCCAAACTGTTGAGACAAATCTGTATTCAACAACTTCTTTCTTTATTACTCTCTCTCCTCCCCTATTTCAATCGTGTTTGAACTATTTCGAATGTATTTTGTTCTACCTGGCTCTGGCAACAATTAGCTCAAAGTTGACCCGGGGGAGAGGGGCCAATTTTATTATTCTTTTAAAAAAAATAGTATTACAGATTCAGCCTTTTTTTGGGTTTGTCTCAAGGGGTAATGGCGAGAATTGTAGATTGGAGAAACAAATTTTTCCCCTGATTTATACTTAGGGAACTGTAGTTTAAGTTAATCTGTTTTTTTTTCAGCCTATCTATCATCTTTTCTGACAAGCCTGAGCACATTGTCATGGATTAGAACTTTCTATGAATTATTTCAAACCAAATGGGTGGAAACAAATCTGATGGAAAAAGTCAGCATAGTGCTACAGCGTCTTTCGAAAATCAAGTAAGTGCCAAACGTTTACCTCCTAATATACTAACTATTTTGAGTAACTGCAATGAGACATACTGTCATGGAAATATCATAATGATAACTTCGATTACAATAGTTTGCTTGAATGATATCGAAAATTCTCTTTAAAAATTAATGACAACACAGCTAATGAAATCAACCATTTGAATAACAGGCTTAAACCTTGAGTAAAAAGCCCAAAGACGAGATAAATAACTAGTGATATTTATAATAATAAATTCGGATATGATTTGACCAACGAGATCTGGCTAAGATGTCTCAATGTTAAATGTTTTTCCAAATCTAAAATTGAATTGCACTCTGTCTGTGAATGCCTTTGCATCTGTTTTGCCATATTATGTTTTCACATATCATATAAGACACACTGCACCATTTATGGTAAACTCAAACAGCCCAAAGGCTGGCGATATTAATAAATTCGGATATGATTTGACAAACGAGATATGGCTAAGATGTCTCAAAGTTGAATGTTTTTCCAAATCTAAAATTGAATTCCACTCTGTCTGTGAATGCCTTTGCATCTGTTTTGCCATATTATGTTTTCACATATCATATAAGACACACTGCACCAT
>JAACYV020251859.1:0-16933 GCA_009936425.2 Chrysaora fuscescens | reverse complement strand
ATTTTAATCTGTTAAACTCGCGTACAACTGCATTCGTTTGGCTTTCTGTCGCTAGATTCTGTCACAAAATATGCAGGCAAACAATACAATTATAAAACACCCGGGGGTAGCTTCAATAGGCAGATGACGTGGATGTGCCATTTTGACGTATGAAGCCTTACCCTGCCCTAAATCATGGGTCCATTATTGGGGCAAAAAATCAAACAATTTGATAAAGTACATGAAATTTCCTTCAACATCAACACAAATAGTTCTACATCTTATCTACAATCTGTTATCTTAACATCATATCTGCCTAAAATCAAAGGCACGTTACCCTGAATAGTTATTTTTGAAAATGATACCCCAAAATTTATTTTATTCCTGAAAAAGGCACCCACAAATGATACATTGGGTACCAGTATATATGGAAGTTACCCCCGGGAACAAACAGAAAACTTAATAAATTGTAAATGTTCGCTACCAAGTTTCTAGTGTCCAAGTCGTCCATTTCACCAATTTTGTCGTGATCTAGAACCACAAATGAAAATGACTGCAGATCTTAGTAAACAAAAAACGCAATTTTCTTTCCATCCGAGCGGCTAGTTCTGACGTTCGATGAAAAAATCTTCTCGTTTCATTACTCATACCCCCATTGCAAGAAAAAAAAAATGAGAGGTGTAAAAGTTTCTCTGTTCATCACAACTTTGTTGTATTTTCAATGTTTCAATAGTTCCATTAATCGGAACGACGATGCCTTGCAGCGGTAACTCGAATCCAAAGGGTAAAATACCCTCAGATCAACAAATGCTCCTTGCATACGCTGCCAAAACCTTCTAGCACTGACATACGCTGCACATCAAATTTGCATTACGATCAACTAAGATTAATTTAGTAATAGCAGCCTTAAGATTTTGAACAACTATTTGTGGGAATCTATGTCACCGGATGCGAAAATAGAATTTCTTAAACTGACGCCAAAAGGACGAGCACATATTCAAGGATAAGAAATTGTCATTCACCTCAACTCCATTAATTCCATTATTATAACGTATACCTGTGCTGTGCATAATGTAAAAATTATTACATAGGCATAAATTCAATATAATAAAAGAAAATAGAATTAATTAGTGAAAAAATTAACACTATGATCAAAAATTGTAATTTTAAAGCAATTGCCAACGACTCTTTGCATCGAAGGGAATGCAAGTTTTATCTTTTATAATTTTATTCTAAGAGGTTTATTGTCGAAATTATACTTGCTTATTATACAACGCTACATATGGAACTAGAAATACACGATAAACGAGATACTAAATAAAATTGGAGGCCAAAAACATACGAGAAAAGCCCAATAAGGGCTTTCGGACTCCACTCATCATCAGAGGTTTACACTAAACGTTTAAAAAATTATAGTATGTTTATTTATCAATGAAAGGGATTTGAATATGCTGCATGGAAACGTCGAGAAAAATTTTGAATTTGGAAAACAAAGAAATTTGGCGACAATGACAGCACACCTGAAGAGCAGATAATATAGAAGAATCATCAGCAACTCCCGCAACAAGTAGGAATGCATTCATATCTGCAAAACGATTGAAACAAGGCCAGGATTGAAAACGAAATGTTTTATTTAGCTGTATCAGAATTTTTCATGCAGTTAAAAATGTAATAACTTATCAATACTTTAGCAGGGGATTCATTCATGAAAATGAAGGCTATCACAATATTTGAAAACACGACGACCTTTAACTTTTCTATTCTATTTCTTAGGGATATCTATGTAGTATACACATCAGCTTGTCCTCATCAAATACTAACAAGAAAAGTTGCAATCAAATGCGAATTATCAAAAATTCTCAATTTATTAATATAGGGAAAATGAGTCCACGAAACTATCTTACGTAAAAGCATATATAATATCAAATGGAAACGAAGAAGTAACATTTGATGATTTCATCCCAGTGCCGAAACGCCTTCGTTTTTTTCTTTGTCTTGATCTGTATCCGCTAATGCAACGTCAGCAAGGGCTTGAAAATGGTATGTTATTTTGTCTAAAACGAAAAAGACAAAGGCTAACTTCAACGAGTTTGGAAAAAATAATTTTTTAAACATCATCATTTTATCAAGAATCCACTAAAATACAAACTAAAAGTTTTAAACCATAGTAGCAGTCTAATATGGCTAATGAGCCAGGAAGATTATCTCACTACCAAATTTTTAGGAAATTTTTGTCAAAAATATTTTGAACGAAGAGCAAAGTTTTTATGTAAACCTGACGGTACTTAGTTTTTGAAATTTGTTTTTTTTTCTTAGTTGCATAATTATTGCATACTTTTTAGTTTATATTTCTATCCATAACTTTGTATTCATCTTTTTTATTAAATCCTTAAGTTAAAATTCATTATTACATATTATCGCTACTAATTAGCTTTAGTTTAAATTAATATCTGGCAAGCTGAATGGAACTGATATTAATAATAATAATAATAGTAATGTATCCAGTTTTTCCCAGTGTCCGAGCTAACAGCTCTGTCAATATACTTATAATATGTCATACTAGGATTACATTAGCCACTCTTGTCCGAATTTATTTTACCTCCTAAAACACAGAAAGGCGAAAATCTTGTCATGTTCATGGTGCAGAAGAATAGATTAATCACCCAATGTCAGATATAGTTTGCCATTATTACATTTGATATTGAGCTTCATTGAAGAAATTCTTTGACAGGTAGTTTTCCTACTGACAATGCCCTTAAAACCGTGCAAACGTCCTGCTTGAAGAGTGTAACATGATCCTAAAAAATCACTACTTTCTACATTCAATGCTAGCTAGCCCAGCGTGGCACACAGGGGCTGTACCATTCTTTCTTGTGAAAAAGCGCATAACCCAATTACGAATTGAAGAACGGCAAACCAAAGTAATATCAGTTTTGCGATGCTCAAAAAAATATCGTGTTTCTCGATACTCAATAAGCAATTGATTCTGCTGATGTATACAGCTTCCTAGATGACAGCTCATCCCGGCCTAAAAAAATTCATCCAGGCAAAAAATTCAATAAAAAGCTCATCCATTCCACACTGCCAGCGTCATCGCATCTACTTTCAAAACTACGACTTGAATAAAGTGCAAGAAATTGGTTTATTTTTCAACCAGAATAATTGTAATGAAAAAGTTCAAACTTCCGCTCTTAATAAAATTAACAACCTCTCAGAAGATAATGGCTTGCTACCTACGAATATGATTGCACCAATACCCGCATTCCTCTGACCCTTACCTACCCCTCTCTAAACAGCTATCAGTCCTCATAACAATTATCAGTCCTCTACAAAGCCTCCAGACACTTTACCTTGCAGGTTAAAAAGTTAAGTGACCCTACTATCATCATTGTTGTCCGTGATTCAAGCGCTATATCCACTTGGCTACAGCACCAACTCCTCTTAGTTTGTATAATTGTCAATTGCCCCTTGTAATTCTAATTTTCCGCGAAAGAAATTTTGTAATTTGTGGTAAAGCCTATTGTAACGTTTTAGCAAGAAACGGGTCGGTAGCTTTCTACCTATATTCATATATATACGGAGTAGCTGGCTACTTAAAAGTTAAAGATTAAAAATCAGGTAGATTCTTTTTGTTACAAGAGATCCACAAGGGCCTTACGGGTTTTAATTTGAAATCGTAGTACTATGTACTATAAATGAACATATTTCGGAATATTTAGATCACCACTTTAACCAATGGATGAACGAAAGTAGATCGTATGTGAAGGGGACGAATCACTTTTTATCTAGGCTCAGTATGTTAGGTAGGATACCAGATGGGACTTTATCATGTACTGTAAATATTGTGGGGCTTTATACCAGTATTCCTCATGGGGAGGACTTAGAAGTCACCAGGGTAGCGCTGGCTACCCTAGAGAGGCTGCCATCCCATGGATAACAATTACTTAAATTCTTAACTATTTTTGCCGCGAAAGCTTCCATTCTAGGATATACGGCTCAGCAAGTTTTCCATTTACGAGGTTTTCCTTACAATATTTCCCCTTCTCCTCGAAATATAGCTACACATTCAAGCTGACAGAAATAAAAAACGCAACGACAATTTCGCGAGTATTCAAATAGAGCAAAAACTCGGACCTACCGATCAGGTTCATGCATGACTTTGGAAGAATATTTCTCCTCACAAAAATGAAGTAAATAGGAATACCAAAGAGTATAAAAAGCAGACAGAAAAAGGACTCCATCGGGTAGTCATAGAATGGGGCTATAACCAGATAAATCGAGGCCAGAAGAACCAAAACAGGAATGCCAATAAACACCTAGAAAAAAAGTAAAAATTATTTCTTTTTTTTTCTAGTTAATGGAGCATAAGCAAGATCAGAGCTTGAAGTGAAACAGCCCCAGTTCAACGTGCTCGAAGCGTCGTGTTTTCGTCGTGATCAAACAATGTGGTCAAAGTACAAACTTTTAGTACTCGATGCTTTTGAACTTTTCGCTGAGCTGGTAGAATAAGGAACAAGGTATGCCAAAAAGATGCAGTCTCAAGGGTTATTCCTCGGGAAAGATGGTAGCTATAACAATGAACAAGCTGTCGAGGGTTGCCACAGGGAAAACTAAAATTAGACTTGAATATCTAACTATTGCTAGATTTTACACTGAAAATGAATCAAAGATCAAGAAACAGTCTAAGGATTATGATAGGGTCATATCTTCCATTGAATCAATTTGAAAGGCTTTTTTGAACAGGTTAAGTGCACGAGAAACTAAAATTAATCACAAACATGGATACATAAAAATATATTTGAAGACATTGAGAAAATACCATTAGAAACAAAGCAACATGTTGTCTGTAGTGAAACCATGTTCAAAAACACGATGGAATGCCATTTCAGTCACTTAAAACTCATCGTCATGACAGGAAGTAAGAAAATCGTAATCAATCATCAAGTAATTTAAAGTAGGCAAAAACGTGAATACAGAGAACAGTCCTTTTAAATGGTAAATCAAAATAGCATTACAAAATGTGAACTGCTAACAAGAAGAAATGTAATTTTTACCTTGTAAGGCCTTTCCAAGTCTGGTTTACTGAAACGCAACCACAGCAACGCGGCTACGGTAGCACCATAAAATGTCCACGCAGCAAAGCTGAAATAGTTTATAAGTGTCTCGAAATTGCTTGAGTCTGGTATTAACATTATCCATGATATGATACACTGAAAAAAAACAAGGTTTAAATTAGACCTGCAAACAACGAGTTTATCTGAGCTTCGCATGAGAAATTTCTATCGATCAAATTCTGCATCCACCCAAATTACAGCAATTTGTAAGAAGCTGTGCTGCTGTTTGTGACATTGATAATAAACAAAGGAAATACAGATGGCAGCTCACATAAAAACAACACAACCCTAGGTTTGCGAAAAAGGTTTGCAAAAAAGGAAATAAGAATACCTACAGTAAATAGTAAAGCTGGCAATGGAGTGTTTCTTTTTTTGTGGATCATTGCTAGCATTTTTGGCATGTGTCCTTCTCTTGCAGAAACATAAACCAACCTTACAAAACAAATTTGATAATTCTAATAGAAACACCACAACCGCAACTAGAAAAAAACTAGAAAAGGCCACTACTACAAAATGCAAAATTCTTAGAGGAAACATAGCTAACACCAATTATGAAACTAGATTTCTCTTTGACTAGACCTCAGTGTATTCATTTTGTGAACACTTTTCACATTCATTTAGAAGACGACAACTTGTAGAGGGTTAACGGTTGAAGTTTAAGTCTAAGTTTACCTTCCTCCTGTGAAAGCAGATCCATTTGCAGCTCCAAATGTTGAACAGGCTACAAATACAGGCATGATCCAAGCCATAACTCCATATAAGCGGTTTGCTAAGGTCTTATATGATCAAGAAGAAAATTGGATTCGTCAACGTGTTTTAGGATCATAATAAAATACAATATGGTTAAAAACAATGAAATTAAATTAAGGGGCAAAACTCAGAAATATTGGCTGAGTATAAGGTGTCAAAGACCAGACAGTCATAAAGATTATTATGTGAGCGGGATTGTATACATCTGTTTAGAATGAAATGAATGCGTGAAAACATACCACTGCAACAGCACCAGAAGTGGCAATCTCTGCTTGGGTAAGAACAGTCAAATAAGCAATATTAACCAGTACATAGCAACCAGTAACCAAGGGTATGCCAATCATGATAGCCAATGGCAAGTCTCTAAAATAATTATAAACAAATTGTTATAATATGTAAAACGGACGTTTTGGATTTGTCGCGAGGGAAGTTTATAGTTAACAGGGATTTCAATTTAAGATATTGTCAGCCTTTATAAACGACACAAACGATAAAGGGCTAAGGGTCCATGGGATTATTGAAAATCGAAATAAATGCTTTAGTTCTAAGAAGGCAAGAAAGAAGTCAATTAAACAGGGTCAACTAATGTTTTACAAATTTATTTGTAAAATTAACACGCCGTCCCAATTATGCTTCTTATTTCTAGGGCGTTAAATTGTAAACTACTCAGAAAGCTCGAACCATTCTTTTCTGTCCTTTTGGAAGTAGTTTTGAGATTGCCAAAGACTACAGTCACAACTACTAAAACGTCATAAAAAACATTGGTAACGAAATTTCTCAAAAACAGTTGGGGACCAAATAAACCTTTTAATTCCATCAGTTACATAGCAAACAGTGATGGCCGCTGCGTACGCAATTCAACTGTGTACAATAGTGTGAATTAACTTCAACAAAATAGGCTCGATTCTTACCTTAGCGGATTTTTCAGCTCTTCAGTTACATAATTCAAATTATTCCTGAAAACAAATTAAACATACATTATATTAATGGATTATAAAAGACCAAGGTCTTGCCATGGAACCAAAGCATGGGAGACAGGGCAAAGGAAGACCGCCCGTAACATGAATACAACAGTTAGAAAGTGACACAGGGCGCGCAAGATATCCCCACAATGATGAACGACAAAAAAACCTGGTGCAAGCTATTCAAGAACAACCGAGCAAACTAGGCTATATAAAACATTTTATAAAATTACTATTAAGATTATATAAAAGATTATACATTAGGTGAAAAATGCGACTCGTAGGCCATCAAGATCAGGACAACTATGAACAAAATGAAAGCAATAAAAACTAGAGCAACAGGTAGTAACACTAATACAGAAAGATTGATTTGAATTGGTATTTTGTTGTCATATCTGACATCCATTTTATAATCATTTAGTTAGCACTGACGCCATTATTTTGGCCGAAAATTATGGAAATCTTTAAAAAATGGTAAAATGATAAGTATAATCATTCTCATTATTGCCAATAAGTTATTTCTGACTGTCAGAAAATATCATAAGAAAAAAGTAAGAATTAAACTATAAGCAACTCGAAGAAGCAAACAAATAATTGCACTGACCATCCATCGTATGCCCAAAGACCACCATAAAATGCATATCCTATGTCAGAAACGCTGTTGCTGGTCCCTTCAAATGCACTTTTGAAATTTTCGTCGTAACCTGTATGTATTGTGGAAAAATATAAAAATATTAGATAATGAAGGATCCTAGCTAGGAGGATCCTCGTTAAGAATTAAACATACGTAATAATTTATAAGTGCGGAGAATGCATTTCGTAGTTCATGATCTCCCGGGAAAATCCCATCACTGCGTGAAGTAGATGACGGGAATTTTGCGAGTTTTGGTAATAATAGGGGTAATAGAGTGAGACGTCTTACCCTGACCAAGCCTTACTAGACCCGTGATGATCAGCATAGCAAGTGCTGCAAGTTTCGCTGCAGTGAACACAACTTGTATACGTGTAGCTAATTTTACACTTGCACAATTGACCAAACAGATGACACCTAAAAAAAGCGATGGAATTAAAAATTAACATAGTACCATTCAAATGCTCATCAACCAGGGTAAATTGGAAGGAGTCACAGACATTGGACACAATATTAAGAGTTGTTGCAATTTAGAAGTATAGTCCAGGGGTACGCCAGCAGAAATATTTAGGCGACAACACTCTAGATTGGTTAAAATGAGCAATGAGTGACCTGGATGTTACTTCTGACACGTGTTACTATGACATGCCCAAGTAAAAAGCTAAAAAAAAGGTTATAGGCTTCGAAGTATTCTTGATTCAGCGTAGTTCCAAAACAGGTTCAATAGCTAATGAGCTAGTTAGGAATCATATATAAATATCAAGGCTTCTAGTAGGTCACCGCTGTGAGGAAAATTGCTTCTTCAGCTCTACCTTCCTCCTCCTCCTTCTCGGCTGCACTGACAATTACGCCAGAAGCTGTAGAGCATTCATGGCATCAATGATTCTATCTATTATAAGTCCTGCAAGGATATCAAATGCTTCTACCTGCAGTTTTCATCTTAAAGTGCACAATATCGTTATGGCTCATAAATAACACCTGAATCAATGTAAAAATTGTTTGTCAGAACATTCGATCACAATAAAACATACCAATTGCAAGAGCTGCAAGCAACTTGGCAGAAATAGCCGTTTTAGGGCTACATGATAAGTTTGAGCCCACTGATTCTGTCATGTAATTGCCGAATGCAAGACAAATAGCAGCTAATGTTGATGGCTTCAAAACTAGCATCGAAACCCATGAAAACAAGAAGGCAGCAGCATCACCAAATGCATATTTCAAGTAGGCATATTCGCTTCCAGATTTCGGAATAGCAGTTCCCAACTCAGCATAGCACAAGGCACCTAGTGTGGCAACAACACCACAGGAGCACCACACACAAAGTATCATACCAACTGAACCAGCTCTTAGTGCTACTGTACTCCCAGACGCAAATATTCCAGATCCAATCATGCTGCCAACTATGAAAGCTAAGCATCCAGACAATTTGACATTATTTTCCAGTTTTGGATTGCAAAATTTAACAATATCTCCATTCGATTGCTTAGAATTATCAACACTCACATTACTATCAACAAACTCGGCTTTAAAATTATAATTGCGTGGCATTTCAAGGTTTTAGCTGTGGTAGGTTGAGCGTTATCTTTTCCTGCTGTTATAGAAACAAAAACCAAGAAAAAACTGAAATTATGCTTACATGGATCATCTTGCAACTGCAAAATGGGTTTTCCTATATATAACACGTGTCTTAAGCCCTTTGGGTAAATATATTTCTGAAGTAGCCAAACAATTTAAACGCAAAAATTCTAAAAGCGAAACATTTAATCAGGAGTATGAAAAGACAACAGGACCAAAGTCTGTATCAACATAGTTCCATTAAAACCTGGCATATAGAATGAAAAGTGGAAGAGGTTTACAATCCTGGTTCTATATCAAAGCACATGTGAGGGAAATAATTTGCAATATTTATTACTTTTGTTTCAAGATGTGTCGGGTCAAAATCACAGTGCAGCGCAGCGAAATATCTGTTAAAACGTTTCACATCAATTTAAATGAAAGAAATCGTTTAAATCGTCAGAGTCACACAGATGGTTGTTAGACGTAGAAAGAACATGATATGAATACGATACATCTAACTGAACTGAGATACATTACTTCACCTTAGGGAAGCCTCGAGAAAAGATGATACCCCTCCGCATGACTTTTTACCAAAATACATTCTACATAAACAACCTACCACTGTTTGGGCTCTACAGCCTTTCAAATCTGGAAAGCTTTTATTTCAAATTGCAGTGTAAAATTTCATAGGGCATCTCGTGGGGCTGCTACTAAATCACTCAACGAGGAATGGAGGAATAGAACGGAGAATGGAATGAAACAGGGAAAAGAGCGGGAAGGGAATTGGTTACTAAAGGGATATATTGTAAACGGTTGCCTAAAACCGCTTAAGAAAAGCATCATTCGAAAGGCCTTTTTGCCTAGATTGCAAATATAAGCTAGACCTTAAGACGCAAGAGGGCAAGCAAAGAAGAGTCAATGGCTTCATTTTGCAAAAAAACCACAGAACAAAAAATATATAATGAGAGGCTCCTTCTCTTTTGATTAAAACTGGATTATGAAGAAATTCGAAATGAAATAACTGAAATTAGACAAAACTGGAATAAAAGTGACTAAAATCATAATAATTAATACAGCCTTGAGTAGGACACTTGTATAGCATAAAACATAACATGAAATAACGTAACAAAACATAACATGACATAACATAACATAACGTCCCTGACTCATAATTGCAGGAAACGCTGGCACACGCCGGACGCCATCCAAACAACACTCATCACAAAGCCACCACTTGGAATTAGGCAGACACGTGAGAGAATGATAACATATTGTATGTAAAGCATAGACGTTTGGTAGACAGAAACTGACCATGAGAGTTAAATTTTTACCCAACCTTGCGGCTATTATGCAATTGATGACCGGGGCCGGAAGGGAGGGAGAAAGCTGAAACTGGTAAAGTGTCCCTCTCAGATTCCCTTATATAGCACCCACATATATAAGGATACTGTACAAGAATACTGTATAGCAGAATACAAATAATCAACAAAAAGTCACTCGTTTTGATCCCTTAAAGCCATTATCCTAAAAATATCTGCACAATATAATGTGTGAGAGGAACACCAACGAAACAATTTATAGATAAGCAAACAGAATTAAATGGTAGGAAAAACAAAATCTATCGATGCCCATTACAACTGCATTAAGGAACAGAGAGCAAGATCTGCCAAAATAACACAGTAAATACTTGAGCTCTTACTGTTAAGTAAACAACCTCGTTGTGAAACCATCGCTAAGAAAAACCCCTAACGTCTGACCTAAATAGCTAATGTCTTTCGACCATTAACTCTAGACAAAGTATTATTATATCATATTATTAAAGTTATTATTATGATTATTATATTTGTACTCTAGGCAAAAAACGACCTTTCTAATGCTGCTTTCAAAAACGTTTAAGGCAGCTGTTTACGATATCCCCCTTTCAACAATCCATTTCATTCCCCGTTGCATTCCATACCCATCACCTGCCCTGTTCCATTCCCCGTTCCCTTCCATTTCCCGTTCTCTGTTTTAGTAATAGCGATCTTGTGTCGCCTGCGAAACTAAAAAGTAAAAAAGGTACATCCTGCGAGAAAACAAAAAAAACAATAGCATTGACTCTGTCTTCAATTTATATCTTCTGATAAGCATATTTTTATTTTGTTCAGGGTAATCATAAAATTGTCCTGCATTGATCTGCTTATCTAAATTCTTCAATGTTCTTAAGGCTGACTCTTCAGTGCAACAAAATTTGGGGACATGGGGTGCATTTTAGCTTAACGTAACCACAATTTATAACGAAACCATTCCCGGCCTTCTCTCCATGAACAACTTTGCGATGGAATTAGATATTTCTTGCCGTTTATTAAATTGATTGCAGAGCGGCCGTGGCCCGCCATGTCGAGATATACGAGCAGCCGACAATTGAAGTGATGATGGGGATCAGTCATCACCTCGCCATCATTTCATAACGTTTTTGGCTTTACATTATCTTGTTCGAATCCGGTTTCCATTTTCGCAATTTTGTTGTTATTCTTGGATAAACCACCTGACCTTCAAATTTTTCGTATAGACATATAAACGAAATTCCCCATTTTTAGGAAAATTTCTCCTAGTTGAGGAAAAACGGCTACGGCTGTTTTCACAAAAAATTATATCGACGAATGCCTTGTGGGTTTCTTTGAGTAATTTATAAAGATACTTGATACTACGTTAGTCATAACTTATAAGGATACCCACCAAGTACAAAGGCAGCCAGGATTTTCGCAATGTGTTCCTTTCGAATCGATATGTTTTCACAATTGTAAGATGAAAAGAATGCCTCAGCAATATAATCACCACAGGCCATGCTTATGGCTGATAAAGAGGAGGGTTTGATAACCATAATTGATACCCATGAAAACATGAATGCTGCTATTGGGCCAAAGCCTTGGTACAGGTAAGTGTACTCCCCTCCTGAGACTGGAATAGCAGTTCCAAGCTCAGCGTAAGAAAGTGAACCGAACAAGGCAATGAACCCAGCACCAATCCATGTAACCAAAATCATCCCGACAGATCCAGACCGAGTGGCAACCGTTTTAGCAGAAGCAAAGATCCCTGAGCCAATCATAGTGCCAATAACTAGTGAGATGCCTTCAAGCAGCCCGACTCGCCTCTTTACGACAGCCCGTATTTTTCCAACTGGAATACATCCTGCTGGAGAGGTTTCACTTGCCAGCGTGATTGAACTCCCTGTAACAATGTTCGCAGTGCTACTTGTTGTTTCTGGATCCTTGAAGAAATACTTAGACATCTTGGGAAATCAGGATAGCGCTGCGATAAAACTTCTAATCGACCACAGTCTGCCAAAGTGGGAAACGAGGAAGCTGTATTTTATAAAAACATTTCCTTTCCTTCGATGGACTAAGAAAAGACAACATGCAAATGAAAGGATCAACTTCTGTTGACTGACAAAAGGAGAGAAAGCCGCCTTCGCTCAAAAGCCGTGTTTGGCTACACCGACAATGTTGTCTGACTAGGGTCAAATTTCATAAAGAAGAAAAAGAGCATATTTATGTGCAATGGCGAAGTAATCAGTTATATAAAATAGTGGACTATAACAAAGTCTGTGTTTAAGATCTGCTTTACTGACGGGCAGGGGAGAAGAAAGCGAAAACAAATTTTCAAAAATATCAAAAATTTCACACATTAGCAATGAAGGGTCAGAGGGTGATTGCCCTTTAGGGGCACACGATTTCTTTCTTTTATTTAGCATATAAAAAACAAACTCCAAAAGCTAATAAGATAAATTTTGCAAAGAATTTCGATGAAAATTTAAAGATGCCGCATGGGTTTGAGGCATTGTATAATAACAATCTTAAGATTGAAATCGAAGGAATAACGCCGGTTCAGTTCCCATTTGTTAAAGGCAAAGGCAACTGATAAAGCAGACAACACATAGCAGTTCTCAAGTGTCAACTGTTACAGTATCAGCCTATTCAAACAATCAACACTTACTATTTGAGTTTTTTTCCTTTTTCTTCTTTTTTATAATAAAATGGGCATAGAGAGACCATGAGATTTAGGGATTTGCTCGCTTAATCCAGCACAACCGTAGTTCCTCTGATCACCTTGTGAGGTAATATTGTAAGCCCTTTCTCCTTGTGCCTTCCGTTTTTCGTACGATTCCCGTGATACTGGCAAAATGGCCCCGATCTTGAGGAGGATCGGACAACCATTGGTGGTCATAGTTTGCCCTATTTTATCTGCCCTAGGCTTGTTACAACTTTGCCACCGTCCTTACCTCCCTGACTACATTGAGGCTACACATAGGTAGACTACATTCTTGCAGATGTCAGCAAAATGTTTTACTTAAAAACTGGATAAATTCATCCAAAACCCACTGCTAATGCTACTAATTATAAATAAATTATATTTCCATGAAAGAGAACTTTTAATGAACACGTATAATTGTTAATTATCCACAAGTGGCCAATCGTGAAGTTATGTCATTATTGTTTGACAGGGTCAAGGGTTTTTTCTTCGCTGTGTCCGTTATTTTCATAAGTTTCCAAAGGTATGAGGATGTTCAGAAACAGTATGAGAACCTTACTTGTGTCAAATTCAGTGGAAAACTGATCGTTATTCATGCATCTAGCAAAGCTGCTCTTTTTTATCTTTTTATATCTTTTTATATCAGGAAACGGGCTGGGTTGTAATGGGCCTAAAGCTAAACAACTCAGCCTTTAGTCTATGTTACCATATCATACAGTAAAATATAGGTCACAAGCATGTTCGAAGAAATTCAATTCAATAGGATTCTAAGCAAGATCAAGAATCAAGATAGCAGTCAATAACGACATCCATGATATGGAGGGAGAGATTTTAGCTTTGAATTCGATGCATTATGCAATTTACAGTATTAAAGAGACAACATGGTCCCATGCCTTAAGCTGTTCAATAATATCATCCAAAAACCATGGTCAAAGTAGGCAGGCCTTGGTGTTGACAGACCTACATGAACATACTGCATAATCTTTGCAGCCTTGTACTGTAGCTCAATGCCACTTGCAGCTCAAAACCTTAAAAAATAAAGTTTTATAACTTTGTATCTGTTACTACAAAAACCAATCCATTCAATAACTTTTATTTTCTACTGGCAGCTTGTTTGACCGCCATGAGAGCTGAAGCAGTTGAGTTTGAGCATAGAGCTGGCTAAGACTGTGGTCACTTGCATGACAAGAACAATTCATTCAAGTACTGTAGTGGGCAAGTGAAACATGCACCCTATCTAAGAGAGCCAGCTTTGTAATAGATTACAGAGGCATAAGTGCTGTCACCAAGGGCAATGGTTATCTAATACATGCTGTTCCCACCATCCTTGTCCTAGCAAGTTGCTACTTGCATAAACTCTCAACATTGAGAAAAGACTGCATTTTACACAAACGTAAGGCTGTTAAAAAGCCCCAGAATGCACTTTGACATAAAAAAGCTATTTCTGCCTTTGCTATGCTACACAATGTTTCCAGCCAGGAACATCTTTTGAATGGCATTATGTGAGTCAAATTTAGAACAAATGAAGAAGATTTCTGTTCTAAAAAAATTATAAAGATGAAAGAAACTAAAGCCACGAAACAAGTTTACGAAAAAAAATTGATTACATATAAAAACAAGCCAGGCTTGTTTGATCTAAAACAACTTGACATACTCCTTGAGGAAACAAAAAAAAAATGAATGAATATGTATAGTAAAAACAAAAATTAATGTCACTAATATATGAAACAATGTAGCAAAATAAAAAAGGAGACTATTAAACATAGTTGTTTCCCAGAAAAAGAATACATTTATCATGAAATTACAGCAGTGTCACCATTTTCAAGTTTAACATGATTGACTCAAAAGCTAATTAATAACAAGCTAATAAATAAAGGAAAATAGAAAATTTGTAGAAGTTGTGAAGCTCAAGAGGAGAACAAAGAATACCTGAGGAATGTCAAAATTAAAAAAAAAAGGAACCCAAAACTCAAAAACCATATATGATCTGATTAAATGTATAAACTGTAGTATAACTACGCAGAAAGGGAGAAATGGCTTCCCATTGCTCTAACTCTTTGGCTATTTATTATTATTAAATAATCTGTTGATAATTTTGGAAATTGATATTGCTCTTACTATTTAAAATACCTATCTAAAGAACCAATTTAGTCATTTCAAGACAATTGTCTTGGAAGAATTTAAAGGACTAAACAAGAATTTTTCAAACACTTTAATTCATAAAAATTGCTGCTTGTGAAACATTATTTGATATCCAAGCAATGAAGACAGTGAGTTTTGATGTTCCTGCAGATGGTTTGGTTGGTAAAACAAGCAGAAAAACACAACTCTGCAATATTTTGTGACATATGAAAACATTTTATCACAGAGTGGTTGGAGTGGGAGTTGAAGTGTGATGTTTATTTAGGAAAAGAACTATGAGACTGAGATTTTATAGAGACCTAGATTTAAAGATGTTAGTAATTAATAAACCAGAATAATTTAAAGAATATCCCACTGGCCGTAAGGGTGTAGTACCACAAACTATGTTGTCATATGTGACTGCTTTCTTGCTGGCTTATTCAGGAACATACATTGCTCTGACAACTTTGCTGTAGGAATAAAACTGGTCTATATCCAATCTAATTTACAAGTGACTCTTATCACAACTTGTTCATTCTCAATGCTCTTTTTGAATGCAATCTACTTAGATAGGGCATATCAATATTGAAGTTTGGTACAGCTCAGGCAACACCACATTTGAAATTTTAACAAACATAATTTTATGTTTGTGAGAAAATTTACCCTTAAATTCCCTAAACTATTTTTCACATTTTGTACATTTTATAATTCTATATGATGACAATAACAGCAGGCGCAAATAGGCCTGAATAATGAAAAATGAAATTAAGAACAAACCTATTGCAAAAGCTGCTATTGTTTTGGCAAGTGGTTGCAACTTGCCTTCATTTGTAATCCTGCAATTTGGATAAAAAGGCTCCAAAGTATATTCAGCCAAAGAAACTGCCACAGCCGCCAATCCACACGGCTTTAAAATAAGAGTTGCGGTCCAGCTGTAAAGAAACCCTGCAAGCCCGCCAAACGTTCGTGAAAGATAAGTTCTTTCTCCGCCTGATTTTCTTATAGTTGTGCCTAGCTCTGCATAGCATAACGAGCTGAACATTGCGATTACTCCGGCGCCAGCCCATACGAATAAGCTCATTCCAACCGATCCAGCTTTTTGATAGATACTCCGGTGTGAGGAATATATTCCAGCCCCAATCATAACACCAACAACTAAAGATATACTTCCAAAAACCCCGACCTCCTTTCTGAGCTTAAGTTTTGTACCAGAACATCTACTAGTACTAGGCCTTAGGCCTTGGGATAGTTCGCCGTTCCTATTATTACTTTCGAACGATTTTAAATCATCCTCATCTTCATCTTGTTCGGGTATGCATTCTAATTGCTCATTTGCTAATAGAGAATGCAATTCGTTGTGCTTATCCATTCTTGTAATGTATACACTTTATACGGGCAATCTTTATGTGATCATCATATTCAAGTCACAAAACACCATTTTCCTTGTTCTCCCACTATGCATGTGACAAACAAAGGAATGTTGTTCGGGTTGTTTGTATCGGCATCTTCAAAATACTCCCCATCCCAACCCCCTGTCTTATGAGGCCCGAATTTTTAGGGAAAAGCAAGAAGACCTGAATCGCATACGAATATTTTGAAAAACGGTTGTTCATGCACTTTGTTAGAATGTTGACTGACATGGAGGGCGTACAGTCCTGTGGGGGATACCATGAGTATGTAACAGGACACTTAGTCATGTGACATGTCAATCATAATTAATTAGCATTATATAATTTGGAAATTAAACGAACTTACCTGTAAGTGAAGTTTGATTGTAATTCTGTGAGTCATCGGCCGTGACCGGAGGA
>JAACYV020251747.1:12498-23693 GCA_009936425.2 Chrysaora fuscescens | reverse complement strand
TGATATCTATAATAGATTATTAAATCTTGTTGAATCAAGGTGTAGTTATTTGCAATATTACAGAATTCACATGATTCAACACTTCTTTTATAGCGATGGAGATGTATGACCATCGATGTACTGACGTCAAAAAGATGTCTTTTCCTAATTTGTGCCACTCTAACTACACTGCCAATTATTGGACCACGGTCACAGACAGAATTGATATTCGATTTGTTTGGCAAAATTCGGGTAGGAACAACTGTTTCCGATGAACTATTATTCATTCAAAAAACAACTATATTGTTTTATTTTTGATTATGAATATTTAACTGTTCGATTGAATTGTTCATTGATATTTTAGTTCCCTTTGAACAATGGGCGACGCCACCACCAACAACGAGGCCTGCAGACACCACTGCTGCTGCAGTTACAACAACACATTCATTCAATACCACCAATGGCACAAATATCACTACAACAGCATTTACTACAGTTGCTATTACAACTATTCATCCTAAAAACTGGCAAGGTAAGCATATGTAATATAACATTATAGTGATTAAAAGCATTGAATCAGTCTTAGATTTTGTAATATTGCTTATGGTTAATTATTCTAGTTATCCTATAGCTTTTTGTTGAGAAGATATGATCTCAAGAATTTTTTTTTTAGGTAAACCATGTACAATGAAACTGTTAAAAGGTCTGAGAGGACACATTATATCTCCATTATTCCCACAAAACTATCCACTTAATGCGCAATGTAAATATTTGATCGAAGTTCCTGATCATATGGATGTATACTTGAATTTCTCTTATTTTAATTTGGAAAAGGACAGAAAGTGCCTTTATGATAACGTCAGGGTTTATGATGGCCAGAATGAGCAAAGTCGACTTTTGGCAAGATATTGTGGTGATGGGGCGCTGCCTATACCAGTACGGACAAGTGGTCGATATATGCTGGTCGTATTTTTATCTGATACTTCCACAGTTTCAAGGGGCTTTAATGCGACCTGGGTCGCTTTGACACCAAGTAAGCATTTTTTGATATTTCAACTTGCAATGGTTCAAGTCATATAATTTTATAGAAGGTAGGGAAATAGAAACACAAAATTGCCAACATAAATTTTGTTCTTTTTATAATTTACAATTGTCTTTGTAATCGATGATTGAAATTTAAGATAATAATGTATTGTCTTGTTGTAGGGGTGTCAGTGATGTTTCTAGCCTACAATTTGCTGAGTTTCACAACCAATTTACAGTTGCATAACAAATATCTTTCTAGGTAATCTTGCATTCAGCTGTTAATGATATTCAACAGCAACAACTTTTCTTAAAAGTACATGTTTTTACCTATTCCAAATGATATGTTCTTTCAATCACGAAAATATGATTTTGGAAAATAGATAGCATCACGAGTGACGCAAAGAAAGTAACAATTGGCCTATTACACCTCTCTTTTTCTCTCTGTTTTCTTGCAAACTAGCTAATGGTTTACAAACACAGGTCTTCGTAAATAATTAAATTCATAAACGTTATTGACAATGAACAAAATAATATTTCTGACCATATTTGCTAGGTTTTTGTCATTTACGATCTTTCCGGATTTGTTATTATGAAACTGCATTTGGTCTGCCTTGCATCTTTTGTGATACTTTTACCTGTTTCTCTTCTTTTAGAATGTTTAACACGGATCGATCAACATATGTTCCAATATCACGTTTGTTAGTCTGCGTTCAATACCCGCAATGCAATACATCCATTCCTGCTCCCATTGAATTTACATTTGAGCATACAATAGTAAGTACCACTTCTCTGTGCATAGTATTTTGAACCTCTCAAGGTAATTGCTAAAGAGTTTCGGGGCATAAATTTTGTTTAAGTAATTAAAAATCAGTGAAATAGTGACTATCTTATGCATATTGATCTATTTAAAGAATGATCGCGAAGATAAGATGTGCATTCGTTGGGACATTGATGCTTAGTAAGTAGACCAATTGATATTTTTTTTATACTTTTTGCAAGCCAATTCCTGCTGCAGGTGAGCAGTGAAAATGCTTTGTTAAATATCATATAAGCCGTATGGTCCAAAGATTACTATTGTGCATAATAACCGCAATTTAAAAATCTTGCTAAAAGGCAGTATGAAAAAACTTTTAGAAGATGAGCATTCGCCCTGTTTTCTTATAGAATAGTTTAAGAGGTACGTTCGAGTTATTTTGATTGTCTCAATCCTTTATTTAGTGGAACTACATGGTCAACTGCAGGATGTAGAATTGGATTAACAAATAAAACACATACGATTTGCAAATGTTGGCACTTTGGTATAGTGGCAGTATTGGGAAGAGACAAACCATACTTTGTAAGATTGTAATTTATGATTTTTTTGTATTGTAAAACCACAGAAATGTACAGACATAGAAACCTTAGAAATGTAGATAAGACATAGAAAGGTAGAAGAGACATTTGAATAAACAATGTATATTCTTTATTTAATTTACAATATTTAATTCTGATAGAACATTTAAATATTGTTGTGTGTCCTTTTAGGCCCCACCTAAAGCGCACACTGCATTCAAGCTTTCAACAAATTGCTACATGTCCTTGGTCTTGGTGATATTGACTCTTATTGGAACTTTGCTTTTTCTTCTGTTTAAAGACAACTGGATACCTTATTTTCTGACAATTCTCAGAGAAAAGTGAGCATCAACTTTTAAAGTAGTTGTAGGTAGGAAATTAGCAGATGTGAGACGTTTTGGTTACATTACTATTGAGTGTTAAGGTATATTACTTGTTAATTAATATTCGATTTTAGCGTCTTTCTTTTAATTTTCTTTAGGGATTACGACTCAGGGAGAATCATACAGATGCATATTGTGCTGAATGTGCTATTGACGGAGATCTTCTTTTCGGCCATCACTTTTAATCTAACAGCTAGCAAGGTGAACAATTGTCGAACTTTTCATAGATTCGAATGCAAGATCTTAACGACTCTCTAACTGACATTTTCTCTTTAATTTTTAGGCCAGCTGTTTCTTCATGGCATTTGTTTTCTATTACCTGTTGCAGACGGTATTTTCATGGCTTTTCATTTATACATTTTTCCTGCAAAGCAGAATCTCTCCGATTTTCGACTCAACTAAATACAACACTTACAAGATTTATCTTGCTATGGGATACGGTAATGTTATATTTGTCCTGTTTCACTTTCTTTAGCTACACATGAATAATGCATGATTTTGCTTGATGTTCGTTTTAGGTGTTCTGATAAACTACGATACAATTACGGGCCAATATTTGAGATTAAATTGTGTATTTATGAAATGTAAAATCCTTTTAGCAGTGAAAAATAAATCTTTTGCTCCCTTTTCTTTTTAGGATCCATTAAAAGGGGTTCTATCCCTTTCGTTTCTATCGAGTTTTTCTTTGCTTTGTAGGTATTCCATTTTTGGTTACATTAACCGTAACTGGTCTTAATTTCCAAATGATTACCAATGAGAGAATGTAAGTAAAATATTCGTCTACCAAATCACATCATACTTCTAGTACTTTTTTTAGAGCTTTCGTTCATTTAACATATTCACGAGTTAAGAAAAATGCTGTTATAGTACCTCTATATATTCATTCTAGGTGTTGGATTTTATTCAAAGGAACAACAGTGTGGGGATTCTCGGGGTCTATTGTTACTTTGGCTGTGGTGAGCTTTTTGAAAATATTTCGTATATTTATATATTTAATATAAACGGACCAGAAAAAGAGCCTGGAATGCACTCAGAAAAAACTAACGATAGCAAAGCAATTGATAGGAAATAGGCAACGAGGCCTACTAATTGTTCATCTGTTCCGAGCAACAAATGATGCAAAAACGGCCCAGGCTGCAGGCACCCAAATGGCATAGCCGCAGCAAAGCAAAATCAATGTAATGATTCTTAGATATCATGTCAACGATACAACAAGGAGAGGAGGTAAACCCTCCATCACCGAGACTGCTTGGGTTTAAGTCCGAAAAAGAAGCTTGCAGGATTATTTGAAAAAGTACTTATATATATTGCTGTCTGGGTCCCTAATTTCAGACTGGCGCAGTACGTCAAACGCAGACAAACTTGGCAACCCTGAGCTTTGACGTGGCAATACACTGCCGAGATGAGGCTGGCTCGAGGCAAGGAATTCTCCAGGGACGCATGAATAAAACTTGGAACTCGCAGAGGGCATCCCTTGACCTTGATATTCTCGAAACAACATCCTACCCCCTAAAAAAGCCTGATTATAGTTATCCTCTGCTCCATCAATGGTTTATAAATGCCAAGAAAATTAACAAGCAACATGGATTTTGGGAAGAACATGAGTTCAAATAAAAAAGGAAAGATCTCACCGGATAGTTTAGAGCGAATGACCAGTGACCAGAACACTACGCCAGGTCCACGAACGTACTTGTACGCCGATTCGAAGAGGGAGCGAAGACGAGCAACCTGCTTTGTCCTAACCAACTCAGAAGAATTCTAGCTAACCGACCATGCTGCAGAAGTCTCAAGGACCAGAATTCAATGCTGATATTTCGGGAGCATTTTCAACCATAACCTATTTCAAAAACATGTTGACAACAACACTGTTCCTGCTCCTGCAACTACTCCCTTGCTAAAAGAAACTCTACCACTGGATACCCGAGGGAGCAACTGTCATGCCTTGCACAAACCGGTTACAAATTACGTCAACCAGCACTAGTGACATTCGCATACATAAAAACAAGGACACTAAATCAGGGGAGAATTAAATATCCAAGCCACCGTCCTTGGTAGTTAATAATGTTTTAATTCAACCACTATCTAAAACCAATCTTTACCAGTACTATAGGTATTGTAACTTATATATCATGATTATGGTAGTTGATGTAATTTAGGTAATCCACATTTATCTAATCAACTAAAAAAGAAAGTATATAAGATAAGCAAGAAATACTTTCACTGGAAAGATGAGCCCGTTGTCAGAGCTTATGCTGGCAATAGTATTGCATATACTGTAATATTACCTTCCTTTATTATTCCCGTGAAATTTGAAATTCATTCTTGAGAAAATTTACTATCTTTAACAGGGAAGTATTATTCTTTTACTGGTTAATATCTATCATGCACATGGGATGGAGGATGGAATCCTTTTGCAGTGAGTTAAGCTTTTTGTTAACCCATGTTTCTCTCCGCAATTAGTTTCTTCAATCTGCGCTGAACGTGTTAGATTGGTTTATTGACTTCCCGCAATTGTTGAAAAATAATTTGTTAGTTGTTATTGGTAACAATTTTTGTGTTTATTTAGTTGGCAAGAGATATTGACATGCTTCATGAAATATTGATATTTTTGTTATTTTTGCTCAAGATTTAACAAATAATTTTATATTTCGTAAAAATGCTCGTATGTCATCTATTTGACATGTGCCTACCCTAAGAATGAGTGTTATGAAATCATGATTTATTTTCATATTGCAGAGAAAAATGTTTGAAGAATATGTTTACAACGGTGTTTAGTTTGTCGACTGCTGTCTTTGGGGCTTTGGCAGTTGAGACTGGTCAGTTTGGTGCACAGTATATGTTTTCTTTGTCGAATCTACTTCAGGTAACTCATTGTAGAATGCTTTTCTTGTATTCTTGATTATACTTTGATTACTGTATTAAAACAAAAGTTGTTTTTTTCATAAGTAATGTATGTTTTTATTCATTTCAGTGTTACTCGATTTTGCTAATTTACTGCATCCTCACCAGAGAAGTAAGTGATTTGCGCAGATTCACCTTTACTTCATATAAGGTGCCAATTTTAGTTGCAAATCGCGCTGTTTGTTATTTTTATTTAAGTGCATTTAAGTTTCCGCTGAGTAAAAATATTATTTTCTTGCCATTCGTAAATAAATTTAGATCAATGTATTACTGTATTGTTTTATTTTCTTTAATCTTAGCAACCTATGGTTCAAACAAACAAAGTCGCACCCGAACAAGAAGAGTAAGAAAATTTATTTCTTTTGGTACAAGACATGTTTTTGAATTGGCTAGATGCCTTTTTACAGCAGCAATATATTATTCCAAGCTAAAAACAAGCTGTTGAATTGGGCAACGCAGATTTTGCTTGTTGAAAAATTATTTTTTTTATCTCATTATGCAAGTTTCCATTGCATTTCTTTTAAAGACCTGAGATGTCAGCCCTTGGAATGCTTGCTGAAATTGCGATGAAGAAACACTTGGAAGAAAAAACAGCAGAAGATGTCTTCCATGTTCAAGATACGCCGAGAAAACGACAGCATCGAAAGGCAAGCGACGACAAGTTTGCAAGCAGCAAAGCATTCCTAGATGAAAAATCTACTGAATATGATCCATCGAGACCTGAGTCGGGCATTGCATCACAAAGTGGAGAAGAAACTGAAAGTGACGAGGATAGAGAAGATGGAAGAATTCTTTTTAGATTTGACGAGTACCATGAAATGCAACAGTTTGAATTAATGCAACAACAAGCAGAAGAAGAAAGCAGAATGCGAGAGGAAACAGTTTAACATGTTTTTAATGTTTCAGACTATTTAAAGAATATTATTTACAATCTTAAATAACAGTAAAATTCATTTATCTGATTAGGCACCTACACAATTTTAAGCAAAGGTTCAAAACACATTCATTACAGTGGAAATACTCAAATCATAGTCTTTTGTAAAGCTGTTAGAAAAAAAGTAGTTCAAATAGCGATACCAGTGGCTACCAGGACGTATTGTGTTTAAACGTTTGTCAATAATGTCAAAATATTTCGATAACTTTACGTTAAGGCACTTTTGCACTGGTTCATATGATGCTTACTTTACACAATCTTAGCTATAGTATCCTTCAATAAATGTAATGCTCATGCCTAATCTACAAATGTAAGCTAACTGTTAATGCTTTATCACAGAGTTCTTCGCGTTATTGTCTTTTTATTAACTGTATATCAAACACTACTTTACATTTCTTCAAAGTCCCCTAACTATTATGCGATTCTATCTGTTTGAAGAATATAGACTTCAAACATGTTTGAGGCATGGTACCTTAGCATTACCCTACATTGTTCACCTTTTTAGGGGGCTTTTTAGGGAGCCGCAATTTTGATGCTTTTTTAGCCATTTTAACTCCTATATATAGCTGAACGGGGACGTGTTGCTCATAAGGATGGGTTCGTAAGCTTCAAAATCCCTAAATATGGGTCTCAAAATGCAGTGATTTCAATAGAAATGGGTTGGTTTTACTGTCCTGAAACCTCGAAATTCTTTAGTACTGAAATGCGAAAATTTGCATGTTGAATTTTGAAACGTAAAGAAGACATTTAATAAGCTTTTAGCTGAGCTGATTCTGATTATTCTAACTGGGTTTTTGACTCCCCAATCTCTTGAATTCCTTTAAAATATAATATAAATAATTCAGATAATATTAGCGTTATAATGACACATATAATCTATCAGCATTTTCAGTCGTCAATCATTTATAAGGTTCATATCTCACTTCTCGGATTTTACTATTCGAAGTAACGATGCAAAATTAAGCCTCAGTGCGTGAGTGTGACCTAAGTATGAATTTATCTTGTAAATAGTGTTTTTGTTATTCGACCCTTCTACTAAACATCAGAAGATGCTTTTTATTATGACATGTCCACTCTTAGTCCACTCTACAACCAGAAATATGTTGTGATCAAACATCAAACTAATACTACAAAAAACAATTACTTGAAATCCTGTTGAGTTGAATTAAACTAAGCATATGTTGCTATGGATGTTGCCATAGTAATTCATAACTTAGATATTAAGAAGCAGCTAAGACACAAACCATTTGGTGAAGAAGCACGATTTGAACACAAGCAAAGTAATTTTCACTGAAGATTTACCATCAGCAGGGTACATTAGTTCTTTCCTTATAATGTATAAGCTCGATCTACCTGTCGATATGAAGGAATCCGCGGCCATTGAAAGGCGAAAGCAAAGGGAGCTTGAAAGGCAGAGCAGGATTTTCAATTCAAAAGTTCGAACTATTGGGGTAAGTGTATGCGCGCAATATTTATTACTAAAAATCTTCTGCAGCGTGGATTCAGGAAATTTGGTTTGGAACAGAATGTATGTATGTTGACTGTTTGTAGGTACGGGCTCTACCAACGCTAAGTCTGCAATCTTCAGATCCTTATTTAGGCCTAGGCGTAGCGTCCAAATCTCCAAAAATATTCAAATTTTGTTCACATTATTTTGAAAAGTTACAATTGTGTTTTTAAGGTTGATGTTCAAGCATTGGAACAGCAATCTGCTGATAGAGAATGGACAAAAGAAGAAGAAAAAAGGAGGGAGAAAGCTTTTGGTAACTTTATATATTTTATTTGTTATTCTAAAAATGCAAATACTTTCGAGTCTGATAATCAAATAATTACCTAACCTTTTTATTTCTTTAGCTGCTAATATGGTACGAAATGACAAAATTTGCACACTTCTTCAAAAAAGGCAAGAAAATGACATGAAAGAATTGAATATGCGTCTAAATCAATTTCGAAAAAATCATCAAATGCCAGACAGCAGAAAAGAATGGGATTTAAATGATCCAGATGCAAAGAAGAAAGATAAAGCAGCCAGAGTGTCTGATGATGACCCAAGATGTGGAATTTCAAGTATTCAAAAATTTCTTGGCGAAGACTTAAATGAAAAGGAAAGAAAACAGCTCCAACAAGAACAAATAAGGTATTTACTGACTTAATTTATTAGCAAATTTGAATTCCACCATTTAGTGGAAATAGGAAATGGTGTATGACCTTAGGCTTGGTGTGTCACTAAGTCATTATTCTTATTTTATTTAATGTGATAGTTTGCAGTTATGGAAACATTATGTTTCAGCAATCATTTTGTGTTTATTTCAAGTTTGTATTAAAATATTTTAAGACAAAGAGTCATAAAAGGTCAACAACCAATTGACCAATTGATATGTGACGATGGTTTTTAATTTTCATCTATAGAAGAAGATGTTTCTGCACTGCTCTCGAATCACCACTGCTCATATTTTATCCATCCCTTCACAAATGTTTTACCAATGAATCTTTGTAAGCAAATTATGATGTGATGGTATGCAGGTGATATGTGTGGAACAGAAATTTATTATGTTTACCAGATTTTCTGTTTGCATGTTATATCTTGTTTTAAATGAAAAAAACCTTTCAATCACTTATTTATGTTGTTGCAGAGAATGGACTAAGCAACAAATGGCTGAAAAATTACAGGAAGAAGCTAATTTACAGCAGGCTAAAAGATTTAGTGACCTAAAAGAGATTGAGAATGACCAAAGGGCTGCACAGCTAGCAAAGGCTGAACAAGAGTGTAGAAAAGCTATTAATATGGCTACGAAAGATTATAATAAAGCTCTAGCTAATGAAATAACTTCCAAATATGATTTAGAAAAACAGCAAGAACAAGATGATAATAAAACAGAAATAGCCAATAGTTTGCTTGGAGACATGCTTACAGAAAACCCAGCTATTGCCCAGAGTGCATTCGGTTCCCATCGTGTGATAACAGACCGATGGAAAGGTATGAGTCCTGCAGAGCTAAACACCATTCGTTACACTCAAAACGAGCAGTTGCTTGAGAAAAAGGTAATCACTACTTCATGAAAATTTTTCATATCTAATGTGAACCTAGGTACAATTACTATGAATAGTGATTAGATGACAAGGTTGGGTAAAGGAACTTGAGAACATATAATTCCTTTAACAATTTTGTATGGGTAAAATATGACTGACCATAAAATTAAATTTATTAGGAAATAAGTTAATATTTTTTCTAAAGAATGATATTATTAAGTTGACCATTGAATTTTATTGATGATTCCACAGAGATTTGAAGAGGAGGAAAAAATCAGGGAAGAAGATTGGAACCGACAGCGAATAGCTCAGGCAAAAGCTGCAACTATTATGGAAAGACAGCAAGAACGACTCAGACGTGAACTTGCAAAACAACAAGCTGAAGAAAATTTACGACTTGCAGCTGAGCAAAATCAGCGGTATGTGATAAAAGATTTATGTTGTGGTTCCTATTCCTTCTTTATCAACTTTCAAAGATAGATAAGGTTGCTCATGCAATCAATTTAAAAATTACTATAACATTGACACAACAAAATGCTGTTACTACCCGAGAGTAATGCAAATATGTAATATTGTGTCTTCATTCACCTTTATGTTCCCATTGTTGTTTCCTTTATTTGGATATACTTTTTGTTACCCAATGGTCCCATATCAAAGTAGCCTGTTTTCATCAATTTTGGTGTTCCATTACTCTTCACAGCTCAGGTTTGTTGGTTGCTGTTTTTCAGCACATTGATTAAGTAGTTGGTTAGTTGCTGCATTGGTTCCAGTAATCACACTTTTTAAAAATCTTATTTCTCTAGCAAAGACTATTGAATTTAATTCTTTTGACAAACTTTTGCAACAATTTAACAATATCATCATAGACTTCATTATCTGTATGCGTTCTCTTTCTAGATATTTGCAATGATGTGTAAGCAAAATTTAAAAAAATCTCCTCTCATCATCCATGTCTATGCACTAGTGAGGACAATACTAAGTGATAATCAAGCACTTTGATCTATGTGTAGAACACGTTATTTAAGTTTCTTTTGCAGTGCTATTCCAACTTGTGTTAATTTTCTTGCTTCTGCCAAAGTCTCTAAAGATTCTATGTCAATGTCAGTTTCAGCATCCTATCCATGATTCAAGATACTGGGAGTTTGTCACACTGTGAGGTCTCATGCCACTAAACCAGTGAGGTTCCTGGCTTCAGTTCATAATAATTATGACTTCTTTTAATTCCAACAGTATATATGTACCATTTTTATTCATAATGCCATGTTTTTTCTTCACCTTCTCTGTATTTATAAAACTATCTCTATTGAAATTTTGCAGGTATGAATATATCAACAAGGAAGTGTATACCAATCAACCAACCGGTGCATTCTTTGAACAATTTAACAGAACAAGCAGATAAATGAAAGCAAATTCCAAAATTGCTCGAGACCTGAATGAAACTTGATTTATAACTTAAAAATGTAAACTTACAAATAATAAAAAATTTCAGTGAAAATATTCATCATGGCATGCTGAAATAAGTGTGAAGTATTAAAACCATTTCCTATTATCTCTTATCCTTACATGGAACAGAAAAGGGATTAGTTATGAGTTAAGTTGATCCCCCATCT
>JAACYV020251747.1:0-12398 GCA_009936425.2 Chrysaora fuscescens | reverse complement strand
CCATCTTGGGTTTTTTTGCCATTCAAAACAATCAAATTACAAGAGTGCATTACATCATAAACTGTTTTTGTGGTCTACAATTTTCTTTAACATGTTTTACTGAAGAATGGTCAATTTTAAACATCTTTTCAACCAATAAATATTTTTTCTTTTTCAACATTTATGGATCTAGCAGGTGGTTGATAATTAACAACAAAGTAATTTGATAGAAACCCATAATGAAATAATCATTATATTGTTGATTTGATTTTATGCCATGAGGTTGAGGAACAGACCCCAAACACGATTCAATAATGCTGAATGCTGATTGAAATTATTTTATCAAGATTGCCCAGGAAAAGATAATAAAAAGATAAAATTTTAATTTTTCTGTGCACTTTATAACATTCTTTGCTACTGGATACTTCAAATTTAAAAGGTTAATTGTGGAGATTTTTTAAATATTATACTTTCTGTGCATCAAGTATCGTTCAACTATGTTAACTATAAGTTTCCAAAAGACCTATGTCCATTTGAATCTGAGCCATTCACAACCCAAATCATACTAAAGATAACAACAGCAACAACAACAGTATAATTGAGCTTGACTTCCTACTACTTACTGTACATTAATAGCTCAATAAAAATCAAACACTAAATAATTTATTAAAATATTTAAAAAAAGGGTGGTGAAATCCGTGTTTCTCGATGTAGCAACCATCATTATTTTGCCGCGTACATATCAAGATCCATTGCCATTGTTGCAGAAAAGAAAATTCGATGATTTCACTAAAATTTATTGCTAAATGAAGCCTGACCTCGAGGAGCAACAGCGGATCGTCTTTGTATGGCGTCAGGACTTCTGCACCTTTGTTCGGGGCTCTTTCCTCTTCTAGGCAATATATCAGCACTTTGGTTATATCTAGTAAAAATCAAACGAACTTGTGAAGAAGTGATTTAACTTCAGGACGTATAAAAAAATGCCCCTTTAAGGAGTATTCGATGTATTTTATCAAAACTTGCCAGTTTTTTTATACAGAATTTCACCAACATGCAGTCCTTATTGGATAATACTACTATATTATTAAGATTATTGATTGAGTTGTAAGATGTAACCCAGCCCATTGATCGTAAAGAGTGTCAAGCACCAAGTAGAAATATAAAGCCATTTTACCATAGACAGTTCTTTCGGACAAAAAAATTGAATACATTTATCATCAGTGGCACGGACGTGAGTAGCGCATTGCTACAATCAGACCTGAACAGTTCATTAGAATTTTAAAGAAGTTTCTCGAAGAAGAAGTCAAAAGCAAATAATGACAAACAGAGCAAAGATTTTCCCAGGAGACAGAACCACAGAACGATGGAGGACAGTTAAAAAACTAGGCTCTCTGTTATGGAATAAGGAAGACATACAAAGAAGAAAACAGTTTCCAATTGCGCCCATGAATATATCAAATCATATCTGGATCAGATAAGATAAAACGTTCGGGTCGATTCAGCCATGCCAAAAAATATGCCACAGTTGAGGTCACAGTTGAAGGCATTAAGTCTCTCTCCCTGATTCAAAAATTGTTTTGCGATCTGATATCAACATTTCAATAATTTCCAAGAAAAAATTCCTTGCTGAATATTCATAATTAAAAAATCAAAAAGTTTCATAAAAATTAAGTTGACAATTTTGAAAAGTAGGGTAAGTTTTGTCGAGGGACCAACATTAATACACCACTTCGACTAACCGCGGTCTCTGTTGACAGCAACAGTACTTATAATGCTCCCTTACAGCCGGACTGCCTTATACTGTCGAATAGGTTAAGTACATAAATACATGTCAACATTTCATTCAGAATAGGGAATATAACCAGAAAACTACGAACCCTCTAGGTTTAGGCATTCCTCTTTTTGCAATTGGAGCAGCTGTTCTTGGACGAAGAGAGTTGTTTTTAATAACAGGAGAGGCGGAAATGATCTCACTGTCATTGCCATAATTCCCTTGTGCGTCTTTTTTCTTGAGAATATTATCGTTTGAATACGAGCGGCAAGCAGCTCCACGCCTTCGTATGACTGTAGAAAGTTTACAGAAATGTTGTTACCATGCCGCCAAGATTTTATAGCGGTAGGAAATAAACAATCATAATTCATTAATTTTTGATGACAATTCAAACCACACAGCGATGACAATTCAAAATTCCTCATCACTATATATATATATACATCTACTAGAAGTAACAAACAGTTAGTTAGTGCGCGAATTCGGTTAGGAACACACATATTGATAAATGTTAGGACAGAAAAGTTGCATTTGGAGTTGAGACATGAAAAGGCAAAATAAAAAATGTTAATTGGTTCATTGAAAATTTTAATCGGTTCATTGGTTCAATAGTGTTGTTCACTGGTTCATTCATAGAATGTGGCACAATCTTGTCCTATTCATTGGCTCAATTGAACAAACAAATCGTGTGGGCCCAATGTCACTTTTTTGTTATATTATGCAAATATATGACGCAAACCTTTTAACCAGCGGAAAATAACAATGAATAACAACAAAATATGCATGGACCAGGAACAAAACTCGGGTGCTTGCTAATAGTAAGCTCTTGCTTCGCTCGCGCAATAAATGCAAGTCTGGATGTACGAGTCAATATATTCTTTTAGTGCTCGGTTCATTTACACGAAGAGCGAAATAGTGGTAAATCAGAGACAGACTAAAGGCAACACACCACATATGCTGTTCCTCCGAGTTGCACGCTTACGCGGTCATCAGACAACCTTGCTGCTTTGCGTATTTTCTGTCACGCAAAGGAAATATGGTTTATGCTGTGTATATCGTTGTGTAAATATATCCTCTGCTAATAAGTAAAAATATCCTCTGCTAGTCCGATATAGTTTTCCGGTTGTGATGTTGGCTGTCGTTAGCGGTGCGTTGTAGACTATGCTTGTTGTAAGGCACTTGTTCTCCAGTGGGCATTGTAGCTACTTTTCTTCTGCTATTACATTCGTTCTGGTAGGGGGCCGCTGTTCTTTCCGTAGCTACTTGTTGCATAGGATGATTGGAATGAATAGTCCAACTAGCTTACATACTTCTCTTGTGTCTTTCCTTATTGTATGTTCTTAACCATATTCGGGAGTTGTGCTTCAGATTTGTCCAATTCTTAATATTTTGAGGAGAGCATTTTCTAGATTTTAATCAAAATGTAAAGTCGAGCTCATCGGTGTGCTAAACTTTACCTCCGGCTTTTTTATCAAAGAAAAAGGCTTTAATCAGTCTTTACGTGTCTATATTTCTTGATGGTAAAGGGATATTCTTCATGGAGTAGTTAAAAATAATTGGCTCCATCCACCTTTTTTTCTTGTAGTTTCGACAAAAGTGATCGTTGTAGCTACAGGAGCGGGTTATAATTACTGTAAAGTTAATTAATTATTTAAGGCCGAGTACTAAAGTATATACTTGCATATTATTTAGATACATATCGAAATTAATCAATACCATCATACATAAAAAAAAATGAAATAAAAAGTAAAAATGAAATGAAAACAAGTTTATGAAACAGTATGTAGTTACTTTTAATCACATATTTTTTCATGAATCATCGTTTACATTATAGCCGCAAAAGACATACCTGGACCATCCTGGGAAGACACAGGTAGCTTTACTACCAAACCTTCATCATCTATGGAAATAATTTACATGGAAAGAATTTACATGGGAAGAATTGGAAAAATGGAAAGAATTTACATAGCAGTTAACACTTAATATATATTAATGAAGGTTAAAAAGAAACAGCTGTAGGAAACGTCAAAATAATAACTATATATAATACCAAAAAATAACTAACCAGGATTAAAATTTGCAGACGGAGCCCTTGGTTTAATATAAGACTTATTGTTGCTTGCTGTTTTTCCTAAAAAAGTAAATCAAATCAAAGGATAAAGAATGGACGAAGGTTGATGAAATTGAATATAAAATATTACTTAGTACCAGCGCAATGAAATATTCAGCAAAACCAGTTCAAGGGAAGTAAAAAATGTTAAGAAGATAATTTGCTAGTTTTTTTACGTGCGAAAATAGCTACACATGAAAAGAGAAATTTTTCTGCAATATTAATGTTATAGGATAAAATTTCGACTAAGAAACTATCAAGGGGATGTCTACATTCACAAACCATTAAAGGAATCTTTTTAGAATTTTCTAATTTACCGCATTGTTAAATAAAGCTTATATTGTAACATCTATTTTGCAGCAAGTCAATCTTTTAATGAAGATTCAATTAATTAAATCTTTAAATAGTACATTTTAATCAAACAATTAGCCAAATAGTCTTGACAAGATTATATTTACGTGATAATTTATTGAGAGGCAAACGAAGCTAATGAAATTTCTTACTCTGGAGATTCCATTCTAAATACAAATTTGTATTTTGGAGTGGGGAATGGGGTAAGTCTTCGTCCTTCTCCTCTTCAATTGAATTCTTGAAGAATGATGCAATTGGAAGAAGCTTCCTTCGACCTTTTCGAGTATGCAAATTTATAATATTTAAATTTTTAAACTTTTTTTTTTTATAAAATTAATGTATTTAGCGATGCTTCAGTATGAACGCAAAATGTTTTAACTTTTAACCTAAAAGGTGTATTGATGCGTTTTTGGTGCATTTAATGAGCCTAGAATTGGCAATTCAATGTTTTAACCAGTGGCGGCGCGTGAAATTTTTTCTTGGTGGGGCACGTGCAAACAAAATGTTTTAGGTAATGCTTAGACAAATTCACAAACAAATTCTGCTTTTGTGCGTTTTTAACTCGCCGACGCGCCTTTGCATTCTGTGTGGTGGGGATATCCTTCGTTTGATGAGGGCCTAGTCTCTTCCACTCAAGTTAATCCTGTGTTGTTTAATAAACCGAAGGGACGCTCTCACAGAAGATCAATTTCATTCACATTAAATAAATCTATCAGTAGGCCCCAGTTGGTGCAATTTTAGTTCTTAATTTACTGATCCCTTTGCGCTCCTTGTTGAGTTTTGACTGCATGAATGAGCTGCGGCACTCTAAATCTTGCTCCGAACTCCTACGTCACGACTTAAAACAAGAGAATACCAGCCAGTCATATTGTACAAGATTTAAATAGGCTTTGCAAAGATAGGAAGGCTTACAATTCATTATCGTGAGTTGAGTTGAATTATTCGGGACACCATGAAATGTGCCCCGAGTGTCGACGAAATACAATACTACGAACCAATGAGAATGCGAAATGGATTGAATAGCAAATGTAGATGAAGAAAATGATTGGCCAGATGATCTCTAATTCGGGGCATGCCCCGCACTGATTCACGTCTATGAAGAAGACCTTTGAAAGCGGTATCCCTTTGCTGCTTGTCAGCAGTTCAACGATTACAATACTGTAATGAATAGTGGGCGGTTTTATTGCTATTGGAAGTTACGAGCAAAAAAGTCACTTTTCAAACTATTTTTACGTGATCTCATGAATGATGTTTGAGAAATGTACGAAACAAATATAGAATTCATATTAAAAAAATAGCACTTCTTGAAAATTCTTGATGGGGCACTGCCCCACCGGCCCCAATTGGACGCGCTACCACTGGTTTTAACTTTTAACATAAAATGTGTAGCTACTGACGTATTATTGATATAATTAGCGTGCCTACAGCATGAAAACTTTATGTTTTAACAGCATGAAAACTTTATGTTTTAACTTTTAACATAAAAATGTATTGATTTAGCTATTATGGATCAAATGAGCGCTTCTAAAGTATGCAAATTTAAGATTTTAACACTTTTTATATGAAAAGTGTAGGCCTATTGATGTATTTTGATGTATTTCGTGAGCCAACTTCCCAAAGCATAAACATTTTAGCGTCGAAAAATTTATTCAAATTTATTGTTATTCAGTTCCTATGCAAATGTTTATCATTATGAGATCAAAACTAAAATAAGAACTCTGAACACCAGGTCCTATATTAGCTATATGATACCTTTTGATTTGCTTCTAGATGTTTTCTGACCTAAGATAGTGATAAAATCATCAGGAATGATTTACAAAGAAGAGCTAGATGAAGATTCAAAGCCACCAGATTATCCTGATGTTCACCCTTGAAAGCTATTAAATTCATTTTTCTAAACAATCAGATTTCAGTTGCTTGCATTTCCCTTTCAGTATCACATAATTTTCTCTAACTATAGATAAACAAGAAACACATCTGAAATTTAATTTTCCTGCACCACTATAAAATTTCCAAAAACACTTATTAAAGAAACGTTGAAAGATAACAAATCATTCTAACATCTGAACTTCTGAACTCTTGCAAGAAATCCTACTAATTTTATATTTTTTAAGGTTTGATGAATCAGACTATATGAATTTATAATATTTTTATAACATTCCTTTCTTGAATAACGAATTCCGAATTCTTGCGAAGTAATTGAATACATTCAATGAATATTTCAATTGAGTCAAAAATAATATATATTAACGTAGGGCATACCCAAATCGTCAGTAGATGTTAATGAACTCCTTGAGGAATTCATTGAGCCCCGAGGACTTAGTTGAAGATCGCCTAAAAATAAAACATGACAAATTCGAGCGTCTACCTGATTCTATATAAAAGAATATAACTAAAAAAGTAAATAAGTATTTCGTATCATTACACAATGAATCGGGATGAAATAGGGCAAGTTACCGGAAGAGTCACTGCGATCGGAAAGACACCTGGAACCTACAAATTAAACAAAAAATGTACGGTTAACATACAGAAAATTATGTACAAACACGGAAACCTTTATGACTCTTCAAATCAGGGCCTCTTTTAACATGCTAACTGGGTGGCCCCCAGTCCCTTTAATTGTCCTTTTGTATTTACTATTTAATAATAGGCCTATTGTCCCCTCTAGCCTTAAACAATAGAGTGCATACCCCCCCAGTCATGGTTCCAACTCAGAGGTCCAGCTTCAAATAAGAGCTTTTCATTAAAATAGAATTCTGAATAGACAATTTGTTAAACAAAATATTTGAAGTGATTATGCTGCGAAAAGTTGAACAGCAAGTAATAATGTCAAAGTAACAAGATAATAAAAGTATAAAAGCAAGGAAAAAACACTATACCAAGCGACGTTTGTTGGATGCAAATTTTTGGATGCTTCCGGTGAAGAATGATAATAAGATAAAAAGGCAGGAAGCAACAAAAACGACAGCAAAATGTTTAAAATCTATATTTATTCCTAGGTATAACAATAAAAGCAATGAGTAAATCATACCAGATTCAAAACTGTCTGATCGCTGATAATCAGGTTTGCTTCTTCTAGGTCTAATACTGCCAGTTGGCTTGACTGCAAGGATTTTTGAAATCAAATTAAATAAAAGGGAACAAAAAAAACAAATAGATGAATGTTTCCCAACATAATCCTCTCCTATTACCTGAATCATTTGTTTTGTTTATTAAGAAAAAAATTCTTATTTGCTTCGTTGACCAGTAAGCTGGTAATATATGATGTGGATATCAATTTAGTCTCAAACATTAATTTGAGCCAACCAGTGAGAAATATAACAACATACCAATCAGCTCATCAGGGTTCTCTAACTCCTCTGGTGAACGTTTTTTACCTGATGAGAGTAATAAAAACATAAAAAAGACACTGGAAACAAAAAATCAGCAGCTTTATTGGTGAAATGTTTTCAAAGATTATCAAACAAGATGTCTTTTAAGATTTTAACCATTTATGAACCCACTACAATATTGAAAACTTGACTTTACTGATATGAACGAATCTACTCCAAAGACTACAAGGAAAATTAGATGATCAAACAAACATCTGAAAAACAGTGAGACATTTGAATGTAATCTACATTGCTTCTGAGATTCATATTAAGACCCCTTGCTCATGAAAATATTTAACTGAGGTGCTAGACCTCTGTTTGGAGAAAAATGGGTAACACAACATAATCACCAGGTCCGCCTCTTCTAGTGATCACAGGCCCAGGAGCAACTTGCACAGATCTTCTAATGACAGGGGACGCTGCTATTCATGAAAGACAAATAAAACAGCATAATGTTAAATATAAAAGGTTAAAATTTTTAAGTATTTGGTCTCAATAATTGATGAAGATGATGGGTGTGAAAGTTATTTGCGAGCATGAATAAAAGTTAGTTGGAATAAAAATTGGGATACTAGGGTAATGAGCAATAAAAAATACCCAGAAAACTGAGAGTGAAGAATTATAAACATTCATTGGTATCAATGTATGGAGTGGAAACCTTGGCAATTAAAAAAAATATGAGAACCCGTTGGAAAAAGAAAATGCTGCGATGGGTCATAGGGGCTCAAATATAGAATCCGAGCGGCTGGTCCTACATAAGAAAGGGATAAATTGTTGCCAAAAAGCTTGATCATGATGATGATAAGCATATTCGATTTTGAATGGATACAGCAGATCTTTTAGAAATATTTCCTACTTAAGAAACGTTTCCTGTTTTGAACCATCAATGTTCCAGTTTAAAATATCATTTTAATGATTATCTGAAAATTCAACTAAATGTTTCAGAAGTGCATTTGATTGCCAAAAAGGTATTAATTGGTGCAGGAAGACAATCAACTTACACTCAAAATCTAGGGTCATTGGTTGAAGGTCATCAAAGTCAGCCCTTCTTTCATCTGTACCAAGCATAAATCTATTATGCTTTGGAGAATCAGTGAAAGCTGATCCCAGTCTACCTTTTCCATTATTTACATGCTTTGAATCTAAAATTGAATAAACATTTATCAAACATTGAGGTTTGATATCAATACAATGACCCAAAAGAGTGGGTAGATACATAAACAGAATGATAATGAAAAGCATGCAAAGTTAAAAGTGGCATTAACTGCAAGCAAATTTTTCATCTTATTTAGTATTAATAGAAAGATGAACAGAAAAATAGAACCAAATTTAGAAAAAGCAAAACATTTTACACACTTCAAAAAGAGTTATAAATACATGTGATTAGTTGAAATAAAAAAAAGGAGTGTCAAAAGTTTTTTAATGCATCATCAAAAAGGTTTTGATTAAAAAATTAATCAGGGGTCAAAATGTACAGAGCCAGCAAAATGTGATGTTTGTGATCAAATACTGCACTTCAAACCTATCTCATCAAAATCTGTCATTTGATAATAATCTGAAGCAGTTGCTGGCCTGTGGATGGGTGAAGAGAAGGCTAGGCAGAGTTCATCTAAGAAAGAACCACAGTAAAACTAACAAAACAAAATTATTTTAATCAAATTCCTTCAGTTTTATGCTGTTGTATATAAAAGTATTCCATTTTAATTAGATGATATGAAAAATCTGCCAATAAAATCAGGTGTAAAAAAGGATAGTTTTCTCGCCTATTCAGGAAATTACTACTGATCCTAATAAACATGACCATATATTTGAGCTTAGTAAATTCGGAAGCAATGACCATGACAAAGGCAAATTTTTAACAAGATTGATAAAACATTTATGAAAAATGAGATATATAATCTTTGAACCTTCAAATGAGCACTAAGATGGTAAACAAGAGTGGTAGGATCTGATACCTTCATCATATTCCCAGTCAAGACTCATAACACTACACATGCTTTCAGCTTGATAAAGTCTTCCAGGAGCTGACTCTGGGTGGCTGCCTAAGTTATGTTTCCACAACAGCTGAGAGAGTTTTTCTAGGAAAACAAAAAATAACAGTATCCTTTGAAAACATTGTGTTATTTTTGCCTTAGCAATCACATGTGCAGGAAAAATATCACATAGGCTATTTCTTAAAAAAAGGCCTGACCTATAAGAATAAAACGATACAAAGATAAAAAAAAAGAAAGAAATGCAAGACACTCCAATTTCACAATTAAATAATAAATTTTCGGTTTTACAAGTGCACTGCTTGCAATACATGCCCTACACAAAGTGTGACCAAAAGCCAACAATCTTAATAAGTCAAAAACCAGAAAATTATATCATTATTATATTACAAAATTACAAGCTAACTATACCCTTGGAGAAATGAAGTAGATTATAAAATGGCAAAACAAAAAACCTTGTTTACGCTCTTTTGATGCTTTGCTTGAAGGATGAAAAACATGCCTTCACAAGGCCTGTCTTATGGTATACATGCAACACTACACACCTCTTTAATTCGCTACATCACACAACTGACCAGAGCAAGTCGGAATTGGAGAGAATCACTGGCATGTAATATTTTAACTTTTACATGACAGAAATTTTGCTGACTCAGTTAAAGGTTCAAAGGTTCTTGCAATACAATAGCATGATGAAATACATTTTGAAATATATACATTTACATGAATAGAAAAGCTGCACATTAAACTTATAACAATTTCATACCCTTTCTATTTTGAATTGATATGAGATCAAGTTTTGATGCCAATTTGCCTCTGACTCTTTCCAGCTCTGGTGTTTTAACATTTTGACTTAGCCAAACAAGAGGCTTCTTTGAGGATTTCATTGGGCTTTCTAGTAACCTTAACGAAAATTTATTAAGTATTTATGTGTAAATCCCTACATCATACTTTCAAAAATCAATACTAGCTATATTTAGTTGTGTTAAATGTCAAATGTTACAGAAGATCTATTTTCTTGATGATAAAAACATGAAAACTATGTACCATGCATCAGAAAACAGCTGCTATGAAACGTTGCTAAAGATGACTTACAGACAGACATGGTTCCTTGCAAAGATCTAGCAATTTAATTGTTTACAAGTTTTTATTATATTTTATGTGGAATTTAATACGAAGGCTTCTAAATCTACTTTGTGGCATTATAAAATGCTCTTCCATTGAGATTTATTGTCCCGTTGGTACTCTGAACCTATAAAGGGCACGAGTAAGATTGAGAATGAAAAAATATCAATCATTTTGAAAGAGAATTCTTTGCCCCAAACTGCTCTTCTGGTCAATGAAATGCAAATGATAGTTTTTACACAAATACAAGGCAAAGCAATGACAGTCTAAATATTGAACAGAATCATTATATCAAATGAATCTATTTAAAAAAATGAAATGGGTGTGTGCTGCTTCAAAAACAATTCAAAAAGCTCATTACCAGCTCTCCTCGTCGTCCATGGAAAAATCCTCTTCTATGTTCAAAATATCTGGATCGTTTTCCAACATACTTCCTCTGTAATCATTGCTTTTGATTATACTAAGATTACCATTTTCAAGGTCGTCAGATAGGCTATTTAGGCCTGTGTTTGCAGGAACAATTCCATTGCTGTTTTCAATGCTTTCTTCATTTGGGGTATAAGAATCAATTGATTCGCTAAGTTCAGCCTTTTCAGGAGAGGGAAGATCATTATATTCTTCAAGATTTCGCAACATTAACTGCAACTTTTGTAGCTCTTTGTGTCCTCTTGTTTCATCTTCACTGGAAATCATACTTACGCAAAGCCAAGGAAGACTTCTCTCAGTCTGAAGGCCTTGACCTGAAACTAGGCCTAAGTTAGGCCAGGCCTGATTTCTCCAAATTCAATTATAAATCTTTGAAAGTCCAATGCCAGCAAACTCCATTTTAACTTAACTATGTTGTTTGAAAATCATTTTAATTTATAGAATTAGATTAAAAAGGAGCAGTGCTTTCTCCTAAAGTAACTTATTGAACAGTCACAAACCAACAATAACAAACACCCAAAATGTCCTTCTCCATAGTTTTGCGCTGTTCTTGTGATGTAATCCAAAATGAATGCAATTCAATACCTATTGATCATCGTTATTGATCATTGTTATTCGATTAATCATTACAATCAATCCTACCAATCAGCCAATCAGCCAGTTAGTCATTCAATCAATCAATCAAATCATATGATCAAATCCACAAGAAAATATGAAAAATCTTTGCCAGATATCAAATAAAGGCAAAATGTGTGGAAAAAAATAGGTCAGCCTCATCAGCTTCATACAGTACGCCCAGATCTCTCGCACGCCTCTAAGAAAATCGGTTGATTGATTGTGATATTATTTTTGCTTCCATCGGGCAATGAATCTTATAAAAATACTTGAATAATTGTTCCAAATTATTGCGCCCATTAAGCTGTTTGGTACCAAATTTGATTTTGGTTTGGCCTTTGATAATAAGATTGCTGCAATGACGTAATGAATAGTAAGGTGTGATATAAATCATAAAAAATGGACTTAAATATTAAAAGAATAGGTCATATCATAGCACAGAACCTCGAGAAACTCCTTATACTATCATTTGAAGTGAACTTTATATTGTCAAGTGGTAATTCGCATAGACTATTTAGGCCTACGCCTTTTTAAATACGAGTAAAAAACTGAAGAATGATTTTTATGAAATTTCTGAGTTTCTTATTCCAGAAATGGCAGAAAAGTTCTATTTTCAAGCTTTGATCTTGGCGTGTGGTGTAGATATTCACAACTGAAACCCC